>JAVTVY010057142.1:0-30042 GCA_036873755.1 Hanleya hanleyi | reverse complement strand
CTTTTCGGAGAAAAGACAATATATTCAATATTTAGCATTTTTATAATCTACTCTAATTAGAAGAGATTCGCATTAAAATATCTGCAACACCGTGTCGGAGGAAGGACAATATATTCAATATTCAGCACCTTTATAATACCATCTAATTAGAATATGTTCGCATTTAAATATGTAGGTGGCGTTTGTGAACAGACAATACATTGAATATTTCGCACCTTTATAACATCATCTAATTAGAAGAGATTCGCAGTTAAATATCTATCTGGCGTTTGAAGAAAAACAATATATTCAATATTTAGCAGCTGTATAATATCATATAATTAGAAAAGATTCGCACTTACATATGTAGTAGGCGTCTGCGAAGAGATATTATATTCAATATTTAGCACTTTTATAATCCATACTAATTAGAAGAGATTCGCAGTTAAATATCCACAGCAGCCTTTTCGGAGAGAAGACAATATATTCAATATTTAGCACTTTTATAATCTAGTCTAATTAGAAGATATTCGCAATAAAATATCTGTAACACCGTGTCGGAGAAAGGACAATATATTCAATATTTAGCACTTTTATAACATCATCTAATTAGAAGAGATTCGCAGTTAAATATCTAGCTGGCGTCCGAGAAAGACAATATATTCAATATTTA
This sequence comes from Hanleya hanleyi, assembly GCA_036873755.1. NCBI lineage: Eukaryota > Metazoa > Mollusca > Polyplacophora > Lepidopleurida > Hanleyidae > Hanleya > Hanleya hanleyi. The sequence goes on along the minus strand of JAVTVY010057142.1, from coordinate 29,390 downwards.
GCACATTTATAATATCATCTAATCAGAAAAGATTCGCACTTAAATATGTAGCTGGCGTCTGGAAAAAGACAATATATTCAATATTTAGCACTTTGATAATATCATCTAATTAGAAGAGATTCGCAGTTAAATATCTAGATGGCGTCCGAGAAAGACAATATATTCAATATTTAGCACCTTTATAATATCATATAATTAGAAAAGATTCACACTTAAATATGTAGCTGGCGTCTGGGAAAAGACAATATATTCAATATTTAGCAATTTTACAATCTATACTAAGTAAGAGAGATTCGCAATTGATTATCCACAAGAGCCTTTTCGGAGAAATGACAATATATTCAATATTTGGAATTTTTATTATGTACTCTAATTCGCATTAAAATATCTATAACACCGTGTCGGAGAAAGGACAATATATTCAATATTTAGCACTTCTATAATCTACTCTAATTAGAAGAGATTCGCATTAAAATACCTGTAACATCGTGTCGGAGAAAGGACAATATATTCTATATTTAGCACCTTTATAATATCATCTATAATTAGAATATCACTTGATTCTTGCAATCAAATACCAAAGGAAGATGTTGTTCTTGGCGTTTTGTTTCTTTCGAAATTGAATTGAAAGGGGCCGATTGTCTCCGAAACACCTTCGGTCATTGGGTGCATGCCAACATACATCCTCGCGAGCCAGTGTATCGATACACTGGCTTGGTTAGTTACCCATACGAGTTCTGGGGATAAATAGATCAAGGGGTTTCCTCTAAATCAACCCAATTAGTGAACGCAATAAGCCAGTTTATTAGGCCAATCCGCTGCTAGGTATGAGATATGACAGGATTGAATTTCATTGCGGAACCAACTACTTTGATGTCAAGTTGAAATCGACATCGGAAGTCAAAGCAAAAACCGCAAGCTTGGGATTACGACATGCTTATTCAAAACAAGCGCAAGGGATGAAATGTACGAGATTGTATAATGGAGGCGTCGACTCAAGAACTCATTCGAAAGACCAAAAATGTCCAGGTAAACCCTCACCGAGGATTTAGGATTTACCTGGACTTGTGAAGATGGCCAACATACAGTGTCGTTGAATGATTTGTTTGTTGTGCCAGTAAGTCTGAATACATGTCAGCTGTCTGCATCAGAGAGGTTGCCTTTATGTTGACCTTTATATCGCCCGTTCTGTAGGCACCAATCAATCTTTCATTGAGACTGTCTTAAGCATCCTACCAGCACATGCGCGTTGTTTAACCAGGAAGAACGATAGAATAATCTGTTCTTGTCTGAGTGGAGTTGCACAGACCACAAATGAAAATATACTTGCGACTGTCTTAAAATCCTTATATACCAGCGCATGCGCGTTGTTTAACCAGGAAGAACGATAGAATAATCCATGTTATTGTCAGAGGAGTTGCACACACCAGCAAAAAAGCTGTACTTGGGACTGCCTTAAACATCCTTATTCACCAGCCCGTGCAAGTTTGAAAATATGTAGAATTTGTGCTAATTATACAATATATTTTCTTTAAGGAGAGGCAATCGGACAATTTGGAGCTGCGATTTAGAATAAATATTCAATATTTATCATGGCTGCAATTTAGAAGAAATATTCCCTATTTAGCATTTGTGCTAATTATACAATATATTTTCTTTCGGGAGAGGCAGTCCGACAATTTGCGTTTGCGAGTTATCATAAATATTGAATATTTCTTCTGGCTGCAATTTAGAAAAAAATATTCAATATTTAGCATTTGTGCTAATTATACAATATATTTTCTTTGGGAACAGGCAAGTCAAAGTGCTAACTAGCAGTAATCCTAGAAATTATCTTCAAAGTAGCACACCCCTTTCTAAATATCGCTGATTTTAGAAATTATTTGCGATGTAGCAGATCTGCTAAATAGCATGCGAGACAATAATAACCATTTCTGCACATTAATGGATTTCCAGTAATCGTTGAAATGAAGATGGAAAACAAATCGAGAGCATTCTGGTCTCTGGGCTTTGGACACATCTGGGCCATTGCCTCTTGCATATCGCTCCAATTAATCCAGTTCCCGTGCAGATAATGAAAACGACTGATTTTGGCGGAACCAAACTGTTTTATGAGATATTTTGAGCGTTTACCACATTCTCATGCACTGTAAACTAACGGAACCTTTATGCGAAAGATAAACATGATACATATAATCCCTTATGGAATTATTGAGGTAATAATAACAATTAATATAATCAGTTATATTAATGAATTGCTCATTGAAATCATTAACTCCCTCTGTACCGGAATTTTGAACAGTTCCAAGCTGGTATCAACACTGACATGAACACGTATGGAGCGAAGATATACTCATTATCGCCTACGTAGTTTCCAAGAAGATTCTCCAAGCTTTCGAACTAGATATAATGTGATGAAATTATTCATCTAGAAATTTCTCATCTATGTATGCCAATGACAGGCAATCATTGGTCTACAATTCTATCGGTACAATTGTACCGATACGGTACAGAGAGGGTTAATAAGATCTGTTTCCTGAATATTGAATATTATTTTACTGATTATTCCTGGATAAATGTTAATGGATTATTGTACGATTCTTATTACTCAATAAATTACTTTTAATTAGTATTCATACAAGAGACTGTTAGCTATAGGCATGGAGTTAAATCTAACGGCATAGATTCTGCCAATGGCAATTGTAGGCTACTTGTGGTTAGTAAGGCGTTCATTTGTATTACAGACGAGCCACATGGATTACTGTGACACACATACCAACTGTAGAATATCGGCGAAGGTACGTATAAATAGGTACGTTGTAACCATAAATCTCTAAGGTTATTATACACATTTCGGTAAATACTATTTTTTGTGTTATGATTATCATATGCTATGTCGTGGATGTTAAACAGTTTACTTCGAAACATAGTATTAGGGGTATCATTGGAGCAAGATAATGAATATCTGTTAACGATAAAGTGAATTACGGTACATTGTTTACCCGGTTATAATTGCGGAGTATGATAATGTTGGTATCTGCTTAATCTAGCCATCGACTGTAAATTGGTATTGTGTTTAACCATGTCATTGCCATTCTCGATCCTTCTTCTTTCTGGGTCCTTCTTGGTTGTAAGAATTGATTCCCGACTACATGTACGCTTGTGCAAAACTCCTGCCATAAGAATTGTCATAAATGATGGTCATAGATGGAACTGCTGGGTTGTGTTGACGAATACGGGCTGCAGTACAGAGGCCAACCGAAGGCCACATGAATTGTTGCAACATAAAATGAAGGGTAGTATGCACTTCACTCAAACTGCCAAGGCTGTCTGATATAATTAGACCGAACCAGATAACAGCATGCCAATTAACAAGCTGTATCATCCAGAATTGTTCTACACTCAGGCACCCGCAAACTAATGGTTTATTAATCACATATTCTAGGAAAATACAGATATGAAACACTACCAGTAGCCTACATAGTATACACTTGGGATATATGCTTAGACTCTAAAAAGCATAATGGAATAGGTTAGCAAAAAAAATCGATCTCTTGTCCAGCACAAAATTATAAAATTCACCCATCTCGCAAAGTTTATATGGCACGAATCCTCATACCATATTCTTTCGCCAGGTTTCGAAAATTTCGTGAAATTCCATCGTTCTACCATATATTCAGGGCGCTTTACAGCGGTCTCATCATCAGACACTCTTCTAGGGACACTTCGCTATAGCATTTGTTGTGCCCCGCCGCAACGCGGCCGGGGGACTTTAAAAGGGTTCTTGCTTCTATATGTGTCCGTGCATGTCTGTTCGAATGATTACTTCCTAACACTTTGTTGGGTTCTTCGGAAATTCGGCATACGCATTCCTTGCGACAAGACCAAATTCGGTGTCGCATTTCAGCAACATCTGTCTGAAGTTGGCGCCACTGGGTCAAAATGGATCTTGCTTCTTTGTGTCCGTGGATGTCAGTTACAAGCGATAACTTCCAAACGCTTTCTTGGATTCTTCCGAAATTTGGCATACGCATTCCTTGTGAGAAGATGTGGTTGCGTACTGGATTACAGTAACATTTGTCTGAAGGTGGCGCCACTGAGTTTCGCTTCTTCGTGTCCGTTCCAATTAAAATGGGTCTTGCTCTCTTTGTGTTTGTGGATGTCTGTTCAAATTCTTTACAGGCGATAACTTTCAAAAGCTTTGTCGGATTCCTTCAAAATTTAGCATATACACTCCTTGTGACCAGACATGGGTTGGTATTGCGTTTCGGCAAGATCCACCTGAAGGTGGCGCCACTGGGTCTTGTTCCAATCTTCTGTGCATGTCCGTGGTTTCCATTCAAATTCTTCACAAGCAATAACTTCCAAATTCTTTGTCTAATAATTAGGCATCCCTAAATGTGTTTGTCATTTTTCTTCTTTCTTCCGCTTCTCGCCGTTAGTTTTGAATTTCATGTCGCTTTAAATGAAGGACAACATTTTCTTAAATTTGCTGTCCAGTCCTTCTATTCCACATCATATGATTTACTCTAAAGCTTTTGCAGGAACCATATTTTATTTCAGAAGTATAACATGAAATACAGAACCAGGGTTTTTTTTCGTGTCATCTTAAATGAAGGACATTTCCTTAAATTTTGCTATCAAATAAGTGTAATCCACATCATATGATTTACCCTAAAGCTTTTGCACGAACCATATTTTATTTCAGATTTATAACATGAAATACCGAAACCGTTTTTTTTATATTTTTATTTCCTGTCATCTTAAATGAAGGACAACATTTCCTTCAATTTTGTTATCAAATAATTGTATCTCACATCATATGATTTACCCTAAAGCTTCTGAAGGAACCATTTGTGTCCACACGTGTTACTATATTAATTACGACTGAGTTCCTAAAGTTTGGGTGCACACTGTGCATATGATCAATTTCTTGAATTGAATTGAAATCCACCTTGTGGTTTTTCGGACTGACATGATGTAATGCAGTTGTCAGTGTGGTTGTTTCATGTACAGGGAGCTTTCTATTGCTTTCATGTCAGCACACCTACCACTATCCTCAAGAAAACCATGTCCACATCCCCAGGGCGCCGAGCCGCACCCTCTATCTCCCAAACTAGCCCTCGCCCGACCCTCATATATTGTGTTTGAGCACATATATCTCCAATATATCTTGGCAGAAGCTGAAATTTGTGTGTTGTCTTCAATATTGGGGTAATTGCAACCCCAAAAGGTTTCAATTTATCAGGCACAGACCCATGTTTTTTGTCCCCCGCTACTTAGTAGGGCGGGGGGGGGGAGGGACTTGTGAACGATTTAACCGATCAACTTCAATCTTGAGGTGTGTCTTGACATTGGCGAAAGGACGGTTGGGATTGTTTTCCAGCAATGTGCGTAATCTAATATGGCCGCCGTCAGCCATATTGGATTATAAGCAGTTGGATCTTGTCCAGACAATAACTCGAGAACGATTCAACCGATCTACTTCATACCTTGGGATTGCCTTGACATTGTTGAGAGGAGGATTAGGATTGTTTGTCAAGGACGTGCTTAATCCAATATGGCCACCACCAGCCAGACTGGATTTCATTGGATTTTAAGCAGTTTGATCTTGTCCGGACAATAGCTGGAGTACGATTCAACTGATCCACTGCAAACTTGGGGAGTTATTATACCTGATCCATTACCTGTACCTTACACAGACCACTACCTCATCTACACCTCAGTACCCTGCCAACATCAGTAATGTTACCTTGCAGTGTCAACAGGCAAGTATATAGTTAATTTAGACCCAACAACTACTCGCCATGTTCCTATCCTACATGTATAAATTAGTTACATTATTATCAGTTATATCCTGCTATTCCACCACATCACTCTATACAAACCTGCCACCCTACAATATACAACTGTGTAGACATCTGCGTAACAATAAATTACATATGTAACATGTACATATGTACCCAACTTGTCTCAGTACATATATATATATACCACATCACAATATTGATACATGTCGTATGTCACATCTTCCCAAGCGTACGTCTTCCACCGCGCTCAGTGCTCGCTTCTCGCTACGCGATTTTATCGTTCTTTTTTCCTGACCTTCATGATTCCTTATGATTGTTGTCACCCAACTGCATAACCCAATCTGACTACCATAATCACTCACATTGCTCTTTTATTGGACTGGTCTTACTAAACACAAATAAATGTAGTGTTCCCCGCACCAGCAGTACTACTTATAGTGTATAACTTGACTGTCAACACCTTAAAAATATTTAAATGCAACCGCTACCTCAACGCTGTGGGGTGCATCACTCATCAGCGATATCTCCATTTTCAAATCATACTCTTCATCAATGATATGAGATATCATCGACCAAAAAAATCGACCATAGAGGTCCATGGCCCCGCAGCAGCAGCGCCAGTTATGGTGGATGTAATCCACCATAACCGGTGCTGCTAGCGGGAGACATGGACCTCCATGGTCGATTTTTGTATTTGGTAAAGATATCCCTTGTCTATAGATCTTGCCTGGAATTGTTTTTTGTGCCAATCCGCTTCTGGGTGGCGCCACCTCGGGCCAATTTAAAATTGCATCTCCAGACAATAACTTATGAAAACCTTAAGGATTCTTTCCAAATTTGGTGTGGTGGTACCTTGCCTAAGATCTGGCTTGAGAATGTTTTTCATGTTGATAGGGGGACCACCTGAAAGCTAAGTTAAGTGTTTCCAGACAATAACTTTTGAAAACCTGAACCGATTCATTCCAAATTTGGTGTGTAGGTACCTCGCCTCAATTTCTCATTTGGCATTGTTTTTCATGCCGATCCACTTATAGGTGGTGCCACCTGGGGGCAAATTTAAAATTATGTTTCCGGACAATAACTTTTCAATACTTGAATGAATTCTTTCCAATGTACCTTACCTGAAGGTTTCACTTGGTATTGTTTTACTTGTCGATCTGCTCATAGGTGGCGCCACCTGTAGGCCAAGTTAACATTTTCTATTTCCAATGTCAAGGGATCTTGCCTCAAGATCTCGGTTGGGATTATTTTTTATGCCTATCTGCCTACACATGTCGCTACCGGAGGACCAAGGTAAAATTGCATTTCTGCACAGTAACTGTTGGACCATAATGGATTCTTTTAAATTTGGTATGTGGGTACCTACCCTCAAGGCATCTTATGGGGCCATGTTAATGATGTTTTTCCTAAGTTTTACGTTATTACTTTCTTCACAAATAAGGAATGTTTCCTTTACTAAAGATGCAAAAGGCATGCCTCCAATCGTATTTGATCGACTGTATCTAGTTTCTTCAATATGTGGCATATGCATTCCTTGTGACAAGATGTTGATCGGTATTGCGTTCCAGAAAGATCTGCCTGTAGTTGGCGCCACTAGGGTTCTTTCCGTTCTTTTGTGCTGCAAGCAATAACTTATAAACGCTTTGAAATGTTGCTCGAAATTTGATTTTCGGGCAATAACTTGAGAACTGCTTATCAAATTCTTCTCAAATTAGGCATGCATATACATTGTGCCTTGCCATGAGATTTTTGCTTGGGATTGCGTTATCCACTTCTGCTCAGAAAGTGACGCCACCTGATGACAAAATCGGAAATTTGTTTTTGGCCAATAAATTGAGAACTGCATGCTCATCGGATTCTTCTCAAATTTAGCCTGCATGTACCATGCCAGGAGATGTTGCATGGGATTGCCTTTCACTCGCTTGCATTTACAGGTGGCGCCAAATGGTGGCAAAATCCCAAATTTGTCTCCGGGTAATACAGGAGATGTCGCTTGACTTGAGATTGCATTTCGCCCACTTGCGCCTATAGGTGGCGCCACCAGGGGTTAAAATCAAAATTTGTTGTCAGCCATTAACTTGAGAACTGCTCATCGGAATCTCTTCAAATTTAGCATGCATGTATCATGCCAGGAGATGTTGCGTGGGATTGCCTTTCGCTTTTACTTACAGGTGGTGCCACCTGGTGGCGAAATACCAGATTTGTTTCCGGGTAATAACTTGAGAACCGCACGTCAGATTCTTCTTAAATCTGGTATGAATATATCATGACATATGATGTCGCTTGGGATTGCGTTTCGCCCACTTGTGCTTACAGGTAGCACCACCTCATGTCAAATCTAAATTTGATTCCGCTCATCAGAATTTTCTCCAATTTGGTATGCAGGTACCATGCCTTGATATGTCCCTTCGGATTGTATTTCACCTGCTTCTGCATACTGGTGGCGACACCTGGTGGAAAATCTGAAATTTTGGCAATAATTTGACAACTGCTCATCGGATTCTTCTCAAATTTGGTATTCATATGCCATAAGATGTCACTTGGGATTGTGTTTCGCACACTTGTGCATACAAATCTAAATTTGGTTTCCGGATAATAACCCCTTTTCAGATTCTTCCCAAAGTTCGTATGCTGATACACCATGTCATGAGATGATCCTTGGGATTGCATTTCGATCACTTGCACCTACAGGTGGCGACACCTGGTGGCAAATTTAAATTTGGTTTCCAGACAATAGACTGAGGATGCATTCAGCTTCTCGTCAAATTTGGTTTGCAGATGATATGCCTTGAAATGTCACTTGAGGTCGCTTCTCGGTTACATAATTTCCATGCTTCACTGCATGGAAACTACATTACAGAAGCAAAAAAGCGTTCAGTCAACCGTTCTGAGTTGATTTTAAAACTTGGGAAGGCAGAAAGACCCTTTCGCATCGAACGCCTATGAAGTAGCAGTTGCCTCCCTCATGTATATCCCCCAAAACCAACAATGCTGAAAAATATTGCTGCCATTTCGGCGGGGAACTTAGCATCCTCTGGCTGCTTGTTGTATTTCGCTTCGTTTCATCCGACGATCCAAAGTGTTAAGACCGATAGCGTAAAATTGACTGGCTAGCAGATGTGCTCAGTTTGAAACACTGTTCGGTAACATTCTAGATTTTAGAGATCTCATGAGTTTGTATAGGTACAACATTAAGACGAAAAAGGAAGAAATAGTATAACATAACATTATTTTCACTTTGTCATGTGTTTAATTTTGAGAGGGGGTAGCCTAATTGACCTTATTGTTAATAGCACTTATCGAAACGTGCATTTTCGCATAAACAGTAATGCCTTTCGTGTATGCTCAGCTGGTATGCTGTACCACCAGCTGGACACACATGCTATCTGCATACATTGCAAACTTTGTCTGCGCTATTTTCAAATCATATTTGACATTGCATGTCAGTATTGCACATTTCCGTCGATGATGTCGTTTGCCTCCCTCCAAAAAATGGTACACTGGTCTCTCGCTGGAGTGGTCAAACCGTCACAAGGTGTCAGATCATTTGTACACGCTTAAAACCAAGGTGTTGAAGCTCACTCGTAAAGTGTTGAAATAACCCTTTAAGTGTGTCCACAGGGACAATACTTAAAGAGCAGTCCCTGTGGACACACTTAAAGGGTTATTTCAATACTTTACGTTTAAGTTTCAACACTTTAGTTTTAAGCGTGTATAACCGCCACGGACAAACTCGGAGATCGCCTGCATTTGAGGGGAAAAAAGCGAATCGCCAATCAAGTGAATCCTTCATCATTTTCGTTTTCATGGCCTTATAATTCAATCTCTCCGTACATCCATAAGTACGAAAGAAAGAAACTTAGAGTATATTTCAGATCAAACATTAAGTTTTCACTCTCAACAGTCACCATTGGAACTATACAGTGAAATCAATATGACAATTACAGAAATCTAGACCAGAAATATTCAAATGGCTGGACGTGTTCATGTTTCAAAACTGAGGATTAAATGGAATAGAATATTCCTAAGGTTTCGTAAACAAGACAGAAATAGTCTAGCCACATGCTATGCCTCAACAGTAAATAGTCGATCATGTCGTCGAGAATGACAAGGAATGATAAACAACACTCATCCCAATGTTTAGTGGCATGATCAACTGTTCATCTGCTTCCGTAATAGGTGTCCTCTTTGTGGTTGCGCTGTGAAAAAAGGTCAAAATATTAGTAATGATATACTCTGAACTAAAGCGTATTGCTAAAGCCATTTGTAAAACATCCCTGAAAATTGTTGACCGCTTCTTTCTTGCAGGAAACTAGACTATTCTTATGTACACTATGGATTGTTTTTTTGTTGTTTTTTTTTTAATTTGGTTCTAATGCTGTTATATAAATTAGGTCTTTGTTTTATGGACGGGGAAATTGTTTAGTGGGAGACGGCTGAATATTGAATGACGGATCAAATGCTTGTGTTTACCTAATGTAATACTTGTTTAACCAATACTAATTCTGATACTTTCACAACCCAACTAGATCTTTATTGATATTTTTCAGAGTCAAATATTATGGAAACAATTTAAAATCCATCACAAGCAATCTCTATTACATGATCGCCGGAAGTCAAGTCTTGATCACGATTATAATCTTGGATTCAAACAAACCAATGGTAGTTTGTGACTTATAAATAAGTAATCATATTCAGATGTGCAGGTATAAAGATCATGCTCCACTAAAACAGCCTAAAATAATATGTGATAAATTGGCTGAGCACATCTTTCGAAAACTATATTCCCTAATATTCGCCACCACAAATGACCCACCATACCAGGTAGCCTGGACTTTTCGCTCATGCATATGAAAAAAATCAGTATACATTCCAAATCTATTTGTTTTTCGGGATACAACGGCCAGAGAAAAGGTCATGCCGCCCGACACAATTACGACAAATTTTTGAGGTGGTCAATCAAACTAGCCCAGAATTTTTCCTATTAAAATTTGGAAACGTAGTATTGCTATCTTTCAGAGTCAAATAGTATATAAACAGTTTAAAATATATCACAAGTCCTGATTATAATCTTAGACATAAAATAATTCAATGGTGGTGTATGATCTTTAGGGGTACGCCTACTTACTATCTGGCGGTCACATATTTCAACAGATGACTTGATAGGGCTATTACATCATCGATCTGAAATATTTGTATCTGATACCGGTCAAGCCGATGCAAGGGGACGTGGGGTCATGCCATTCTATATGTCCACAACATGGCTTGAATAAATAACAAGCGTCTGGTCCGTCATTCATATTTCAACCGTCGTTCATTAAAGAATATCCGCGTTCATAATCCAAAGACCTTTTCCATATTCCATATAACAGCATTAGCACCAAATTCAAAAAGACAATCATAGTATACATAAACGTAGGCTAATTTCCTGCAAGAGAGAAGCGGTCAACAGTTTTGAATGATGTCAGCAAGACATCATGATGTTCCAAAAATATTAAATCTGTATCGCTGATCAGCATTCTTAATCCATATGATATTCGTTGTAAAGTCGTCATCTAGAAAACGATGTATCTCTGTCACTCTTTGATTGTGACTGTTCATATGAGCACCATTAGGATCTTAAAGTACATGGGTTCATACGACCCCTTGCCCCCGGTTAAGCGAAATTAGACAAGTTACGAAACGTAACGCCATAGATCTTGCACGCTACTGTCGTATTTGCTATCGGCATGCGATATGTATCGCCAAATTTGAGAAACTTCGACTGGAGGCGCTTGGTGGTATAGCCCGGTTTTGCAAGTTTCTGCAATAATGTTTCGTGACGTGGATTAAAATCGTCACATTTAACACAGGATCTAGCAAATGCTACTAGGCGAGATATGTTTACGCCATATGCAGGTCCCACTGGAATATTACTGTCCAGAAAGGGATAGTTTACGATGTCGAAATTGTAATCATCTTTTTTGTCATAAAGTCGACGAGAGAAAAGGCCCCCTTCATTTTTATAGAGATATTGGTCTAAATATAATGTGCCGGTAGGGCTATCTGTAGTTTCCTTCAAATCCAGTGGAGGTGGATACATATCCTTCACCGCGTCATTTATGTAGCGATTATTCACAGCGAGAAGATTGTCCAGATCGTCCTGCCGGTGCTAGGGGCCGTGTGGTCATATCATCCAAGTTGCCACATGAACAGGTACAATAAAAGCGTACCCGAGATAAAACACATATCACGAATCATTAGATTCTTGGTATGTGCTTTAGAATAGGTTAACCGGAAGACTATACTATGAAGTCATGTGGCTCCGTCAGTATGTCGGCACTTCTTCCCACTACCCTTATAAGTGTTGTAATTTTTACCTGTATATGGCGAGATTCTGCTGGTGGACGTTTCGTCTCCGAGGCCCGGCCCCTGTACAGACCTTTTGGTATTTGATATATGTTGGCATTTGTGAGAAGTTGATGCTGGGTCGACATCGGGCCTTACAGACTAGTCTTTTGTGTTAACTACCGTCATTTTCATCTGACGACGATACAGCTCACCAATTCCCAGTGTATGATTTGTCACAGCGAAACAGCTCACCAATTATCAATATACGAGTTGTCAGAGCATTTCCATCATAGCCCTCTAGATTTGTATCTATGCCGGTGCTAGGGGCCGTGTGGGCATACCATCCAAGTTGCCACATGAACAGGTACAATAAAATCGTACCTGAGATACAACACATATCACGAATCGTTGATTCTTGGTATGTGCTTTAGAATAGGTTAACCGGAAGACTTTTCTGTGAAGTCATGTGGCTCTGTCAGTATGTCGGCACCTCTTCCCACTACCCTTATATCTGTTGTAATATAGCGTTTGGTGAATGAGAAGGAACGGGCTCACGTCGTCAATTTTTCCCACCTCTTGCATATCGCTCCAATTTGAATTGAACGGTTTTTAAACGCGCCTGCATATAGTCATATTCACAAGAAAACAGATATAGGTCAGCCAACAGGGGTGCACAATTTGTACCCATTGGAATACCTATATGCTGTTGATATATTGTGTTGCCAAAGTTCACAGATATTTTTAATGAGAAATTCATGCAATTCTATAAACAAAGAAACATCCCATGAATGATATGCCTTGTATGCAGTAGCACTAACAAAATGTTTTATGGCTTCTGACATTAATATATCTTCGATCAGTTTTCTTGAACATAGACACTATTAATGAACTTAGACGGTCAATAAGATCATGATGTGTAACGATTCTCGTGATGAAAATCATCAGTTCTTGTGATGTTTTTAGAAATATGCAGTCAGTATAAGTATCTGAGTCATAGCACTTCTTGTCAGTACGCCGGTGTCATTTTCCTCCACCCTTTTAATGTTGCGTTTAATTCTTGCCTGTGTATGGTGAGATTCTGCTGGCGGACGTTTCATCCTCCGAGATTTGCCCTCTGTACAAATCATTGTGATTGTAGTTTTGTGACTTGTTAGCATGGCAGAGAATGAAGCGCGTCAGACCGCACATATATTTGTTCTGAATACGAACTTGCATTCAATAAATACTCCCTCGTTTATGCCTTTTGGTACTATCTGTTGGTCACATAGTTTATCATTTTCCAACCGAGGGCATGCTAGGGGTATTACATCATGGCTCTGAAATGCTTGTAAGATGTGCTAGGAGCCGTGTGGTCATGTCATTCAATAGATTCTAGTAAGGAGATGTTTGACAATAATTAATAGTGCAAGAACGAATCGATAAATGGTTTTGCCGAGCTTTCGAAGTTTAATCTCACTTCTTTTTCAAAGTAGTGGCAACTGCACAGATGCAGTGTTCAAACTGGATATATATGCATAATAGAGCAAAGGTGAACATAATTGGTGTGCACACTGCTTAATGCCTATTAACACAATGGTGAAATTTTTCAGTGAAGTACAATAATATCATTCAAAGACCAACCACATGTCTGCCTGCAATTTGCAAATACAATCCCAACAATTGCGAAGAAAGTACCATTGACATTTTTTTTGCATTGGGTAAAACATTTGTGTATTTTTACACCTACACTATGAAACTTCACCGCCTCAGAGAAAAGTAGTTCTTCACACATGGCAGAGACGGGTATGCCCTCCTCACATGCATGGGATGTTGTGTATATATAACAGTCAGACAGGTGGTTGAACTTGAAATGAAAGTTGTACGTTGTTTGTTTATACTAAGCCATTTTAACTGCTCGTCGGACCTCAATGAAGTGTTGAGACATCTTCTTATATATTTTACACTGTATTTTGTGGTATATTTGCTTCTTAGATTTGACTATATGAGCGATATTTTTCGTGCTTCAAACTACAAATTTTGCAGGACAAGAAGCCAAATTTGGGGCTGCATTTGTGTTACACATTCTAAGGAAGATTGGGGTGAATAAAACCTGTGCTTTAGTGTGTTCTAGTGAGAGACCTGGAATTTTTCACTTCGTGTTGGAAACTGGACCTTCCCCTCCCCCTTAAGTATGGTCATTCAATATGTCCACATGAACATCCACAATAAAAACGTGGCTGATAAAATCATCACAGAGATCACTTTTGGTTCATGTGATGTTTTTAGAAATTTCTCTTTGGGGGTCATACAACTTCTTGTCAGTACACCGGCATCATTTTCACCAACCTTTCAATGTTGCGTTTAATACTTGCCATACCCTGTAAAATCTAGCTCTCTCCCTTCCAGTGTGAACTAAATTGGTTTCTTTAATTAACCAAGGAAAAGAGGCGGTGGTTAATGACTGAAAGTTAAAGTTTCTACTGTTGGCCTACCGGTATTAGTTTCTTCCTCTTCCACAGACCATCCACTATATGCCTTGAACGACTGAATTCATTTGCACATCTACTGCTCAGGTTTCTGTGAATCTACCAAAAATACGGTTATTTTAATATAAAGGATAAAAAAGAATATACTAGTCGTCAAGAAGAGAGATTGAAACGATTTTGGAATGTATCATTTATTCTCCAAATTTCAACTTTCAAGGAACGCACAGTGGAAACCTGGGTTCTTGGTTATGTTGCTTTATAACCATTGTTGGCCATGTTGGCATATAGTATCTTGACAAAATCCTAGTGAAATCTCTCTCCCCTTCCATTATCACAACATTTTCCGATTTACCATTATCAGAAAAGTATTTACGATTTACCAGAAAAGTATTGAGGCATTTTGAAGCAAACTTTTGCATTTTCTATGAAAATACAGACATTTTATTTCAGGGTAAATCGCGGTAGACAATACAAAAATCTAAGATCATGCAATAATAAGCTAGGTGACCCCATAAGTTATCCTTCATTTAAATGCTGATGGTACATCCTACCTCCTGTCAATATACAACAAGAATGAAGTTTATTTTCTTAATTGTGTGGAACCTAGTATGATACTGGGGCAAAGACAAGTCCTATTGATCTCCTAATATCACAGGCAGTGGTTGAGAAACTTGATTTATATGCTAACGTATAGTTTGTCTGCAGCACCTCTTATTGACTCAAAATATCAAAGATCAATGCTACTCGGGTCATCGCAGGGTAGATATATTATTGCGGGGGGTATTCGGAGGTGGATATTGCACGATCTTTCTGGAGTGCGTTTTAAAATTACAATGTCGGTCCCATTTATTCGGATATCTAATTGGGTGTACACTGGTGGATCGGTGAAATCAATAAAATAATGCAACATAATGATCACTATCTGTTGACTAGATGCAGTATCGTGAACATTGAAGAGGAAAATATTGTGACACTCTATTTTTATAATGCACTGAAGTGACTAAGTTAGTGGAAAGGTTTTATAGGTCTAGTTTCAATCAAACAAAATATTTTTTAGTTTGAATGGGTTCTCGTTCAAATAAATTAACATCTAACCTAAAATCTGAACACCTGGACATATATTTAAAGGAAAATAGTCCAAAAGAAGTTTAGGAATCAATCACGCAAATATTAGCAAATAAGTGCATTATCTATTGTCTGAAACGTTTCCTCAAAATATACATTAACTAAACAGGAAAAAGTTTAATAAAATAATAAACATAATATTTTCGTGAATACAAACTAACATAAATTGGAAGTAAATTCGTAAGAGGAATCTTCATTAGTCATGGATTAAGAGAGTGGACTCTCTATCAGTGCTAACACGTGAATAATGTCACAGGACCCAAAAGAGACCGAGTTAACAGATGGGGTTAATTGACAAACATCACACGTTATCATGGAAATGAAAAGAGCAGAACATATTAACTAAGTGAAAGAAACACCCAACTTCAACTTCCATTAACAGTGTGACCTAAATTCAAGTTTTTGATTTTCACTAATTTGTTATTATCTGGATTTTACTGAATTACTGGATAGTTATTTATAAGAGAAGTATTTCCCAAGAAAATAGCTTCACGCATAACCTTGCAATTTTATTTCAAATTATGTTATAATAATCATCCATATGTATCGATCATTCTTACCAAATTTGCAAAATTAGTAACTATAAACCCCTATCCTAACTGCTCGTTTAGGATTTCATCATTTTCCTTCCATGAAATATGGTAACCTGGAACGGTCAGTGAGATGCCAGTGATAGAGAGTGATGCCAGTGATAGTGAGTGATGCCAGTGATAGTGAGTGATGCCAGTGATAGTGAGTGATGCCAGTGATACAGTGATGCCAGTGATACAGAGTGATGCCAATGATACTGGAGAAAGTATTGACCACCCTCTGATCACTATAAGTCGGTAGATTGTATGTCTATGGTTTCGAAAAATTCAACAGCAAACTGAGTTTGTATTAGAACGATATTGTTCGAAAATTACTAATTATGGTTATTCCTTCATGTGAGGGATCACGGCATGCATTTCCAGACTCTTCTCTAAGTGTTATTTATGTCAGGACGCCAGTTCGATTTTTCCCCATTTTCCCACATTTGAATATTTAGATATGTCAGATAGGTCCGTTTATAGTCTTTCTCTCATATTTTACTCTGCAAAGGATATGTCACATCGAATTGTTGCCCTGGTTGCATGTTGATGGAATGTCAGATATACCATTTTGGTATTTCTCTCCTATTTTGTTTCGAGACCGAGAAGCCCTATTTGGTAGACCCCCGTGGATAGTAAAAATGTTCATTTTCCCAAGATTCATTCTTGCACTTTTAGTCAGGTCAGATACACCAGTTTGATTTCCCTCCCATTCATCTCCTTTGAACATTTGAATATATCAGTTTGGTCTTCCGCTCCAGTTGTACTCTGCGAATGATACGCTATACATCGCGTTGCGTCATATAATTAGTTGAAATGTCATTTCTAACACATCACATATGCCCGTTTGGTAGTTTTGTCTTTGAGACAGACAAGTCATATTATATATGTAGCAGTCTTTTGTCCGTAAAGAATGAAGTATAACAGACGACCACTGGGGTTGAGGTTGAGAAGGCCCTTTTTTTATTGCCACACAAGAAAAACCGTATATAAACAAAACATAACATGGTATAAAAATCTGTACATTAAACATTTCACCGTACATAGCAACAGATAAATATATGTCCGTCTCTAATTCACTTTATTCCTACGAAGTAGGCTACAGATCGCAAATTGTCCGGTAATGAGTGAGTGAGTCAGTCCATCCGAATCCTTTCGTCGGCAAAATAAGGAGAACCGTTGACATTAGAACCTTGATTTTTGGCATGAACGTGCATTAGGGCATTGTTACCAGCAAGTTCTGATCTGAAATAATTCTGATTAAAATTAGATTTATAATTAACACTTCAGTATATTGTTATAAATGCATACCATCCATGTGGCCTTTAACAGTATCATGTTCCTTTTATG
Source organism: Hanleya hanleyi (assembly GCA_036873755.1). Classification (NCBI taxonomy): domain Eukaryota; kingdom Metazoa; phylum Mollusca; class Polyplacophora; order Lepidopleurida; family Hanleyidae; genus Hanleya; species Hanleya hanleyi. Next base: position 11,741 of record JAVTVY010057142.1, on the reverse strand, counting down.
ACCATGAAGCCATGGGACCTCCTTATCAGTGGATTTAAAAGTCATTAAGGCTTGTCCTTGGAACAAACACAGAGAGAGGCTCCATCCCAGCCTTGTGGTTTTTAACAGTGATTTATATCCAAGCCCACTGAGATAAGGCCGGTTTCTACTCTGCTGCTTGTCACATCAAGTTACAGTGGTCGGTGTCCTGTATAGCAGATATAGTATATTATTGCATGCCTGTCCACTATCCTGGAACATTTCCTAGCTTAGACATTAAACAGCCCCATAAACTTGCCATCAAATGGGATAAGGCTGGGAGTACAAGAATGTGCGGTGTATTTTCTGTGGACTGTGTAGGCTGTACAGTCTGAATGAAGACAGCCTAGCAGAATTAGTTAAAGCTAGGTGGTTTAACGTTTATCAATGAAGAAAATCATCGATCAACCGCCATAGAATATAATGTGAAACAAGAAAACCGGAATAGTACATTCATCAGATTGCCAATGCCCAAAATGTGTTGTCTCATATATCTAGATAACAACGTGATGTAGAGACGCTATTTATTCGTCTTTGTACCGGTTATGCTCAGGAGAATGACATAGAATCATTATTATCTTGTGCATAGAAGGTGTTGGTCTTGAGTTGAATTACCGTAAACTACATAAATGCTACCTTTCTACTATAGTACTATATATAAAAATTTGTTGTATTGTTGGGAAAATAATGTGATTCAAAAAGTTGTTTTGATCCTGTACAAGGGCACTGAAAACCATTAAAGAGATGTAAATGTATTTTCACACGTAAAGCTTGAAATCTACTGAACCTATATTATTCAATCTGTTTCCTTTAATTAAAAAATTGTAAAATTAAATCGGCGAGTTATTTATTTTGGAATAAAGGCGCATTAGGAGACTGTTACCAACAAGTTCTGAGCTGACCAACTTTTGATGAAAATTTCTGGTGATTTTTGATGAAAATCACTGGCGATTCTGACTTGGACGGTGCCCATCTTAATATAGGCAGGATTTCAACTGGGGGTGGGGATTTCCAAGAGTTCAGTTCGCGTTCGAGTCCTAATGCCTACTGTACTTCGTAGGTCCTGTGACGTTAGTCACACTGCCATGTAGTATTTGTGTTTACAAATATACGTCATATAATAATCACGGTTTATGTATCACTTTGCAAATATTGATCACACTATGAATGGATACCGCATTAGAGATATAATAAACATCACCGTTATCAAATATCATCACCGTTATCAATTATATTGAGCGTGATCAAATAGGCTGGGCATAAAGCCTTAACTCGCATAACTAAACACATGGGCACACGGTAACTGAAATTCGTGTGATGTTATATAACCTTTAAATCCACGGTCATATTATATAACCGTCAAAACCACATTAAACCATTTAAACCACTTACCCGGTCTATGGGGCAGGGGCGCACTATAACCTGATAACACAGGGCAAGCCCAATTCAATTCAGCTATCCAGCCATGTATCTGTATGATAAACACCTGTATAAATAATAATAACCGTGCTCAGTCATATAGGGAAACACTAGATAAGCAACAAGATTTCTCAAACTGTACGTAGAGATACCAAATACGTGCTTCATACAAGCCGACGTGAAATATAGAATCACGGTTACGCTTATAGAATAACCAAATAGGTCATGAAAAAGACTTTGGCTACATAAAGCATGTGCCACAAGCTACTCTGAATACTTAGTAATTCACGAGAAGATAAACAATGGAAATCCAAGTAATTGTACTTTCCTGACGAAAAATAACATTTACAAACAATATACCAAATACGCATTTTCGGACAGAAAATAACCCTAACAAATACTTGTTAAATCAACCATAAATAATAGAACATATATACAATCACTGACCTGTATACGCCGTGGAACAAACTCGATCAAACCATGCGGATTCGGTGAGCTGGAACGAACGCAGCTACGCAGTTAGATCTATGCGAATGGTATAACACGGTCCAGATATCCGTGCAATTAGCTGAACCCCGGATTCGCATCAGCGTGCATGCATGCAACCAATCATCGCTCTCGATCGCAAAGCGCGCGCCCAACACCCAGCGAATGACAGTCCAGCAAAATGTCACATGGCGAATACAACCAATAAAACAGCAAAATAAACATACTCCAAAGCAAGGCGGCAAAAGAGGTGCAGAAAAATCCCTGTTAGATGATCAGAATAATCTCTGCCAATCCCACAAATACACACGGTCACATATAGGCCCTCTTCAATAGACCGATGCTTGTAGAAATGATATTGTCTTGAATGTTTAGTCCTGTCAGAAATTTCAATTCGATTTCCTTCCAGTTTCCCTGTTTTAAATATTTGGATATTGAAGATATCTCCGGTTGGTCTTTGGGATAAGCTTAGATGGTATATCGTTTCTAATTTCCTCGCTTACGCTCAGCATTAAGAGGATAGAACAAGGACTGGTTCGCTCGGTGTCCATATAATGTGACTGAGTGGGGTGTCATGTCTGCCTACGGCATGATATTTCAGTGGGACAGCACTATAAAATGGCAGCATTAGATCTGCTTCTGTTACAAGTAGGTACCCCGCCCCCCCTCCCTCCCTTCCCTTCCCTTCCCTCCCCCGTCGTGATATAGCTGAAAAAATGTTGAAAGCGACGTTAAACCCTATTCACTCACTCACTCACTCACTCACTCTAATTTTCTCTCCTATCGTTAGTCATGTCAGATGGGCCTGTTTAGTTTTTCTCTCCCCATTGAACTTCGAGACAGAGGCGACATATTGAGTAGGTTAACTTCTTTTCTATTTCCTCTTATTTTTGTTTGATGCCATTCAATTATGGATGGGTCCGCAATAAATTATATAAAACCGCCAAAGTTAGTGTGTGCTAAATCAGCGGGTAGATTCTGTGCTGGAAGCATGGCTTCTCGGATAGTATAACGAAGAACAAAAAAAAAATCGAAGCGAGGCCACAAACACTACGGGACACAGCCCGCGGTCAAGGTTCCTATGCGAAATCGACTAGCACTGACACTGAGGGGAACAGAAAGGGGCTAATGCCGCGTTGGTCATTTGCAAATCAATAATCAAAAATGAAAATTCTAACGTGTAATATTTGTGTGTGGGGGGGGGGGGGGATATGCTGAAATATGTCTTTGAAATGAGAGCCTGTAACAGTAATGTATTGTTGGAGTAAATCTACTTCATTCTAACGAATATCGCTCCGTATTATCCCTTAGGGGCGTCAATATTTCAATAGGCCTATATAAACTCGATATTTCACTACCCAAAATATTAATCAAAAGTCGTCAAATTTTCCTTTTCAAATATTAATTAACTCTTGGCATCAATAATAGGCGTCCTAATGAACATATATAATTATGTATTGTAAACAATTCCAACGAACGTATGAATTATCCATTCGCTCGTTGTATCCTGCCGCACTCGCGGTATCAACTTGCAACGCGCATTTGCGGAGGTTAAGACAAAAAATGATGACAACTTTCGCGAAGTTAGTTTCCCTACATTCTTTCTCGACTTGAGAGTCCTATTATTCACCCATTCATTGTGGAACATTTTCAATTTCAGTATTTCAAAGACATATTTCAACGCCCCCCCCCCCCCACACACATATACACACACAAATACTACACGTTAGGATTTTCTCGCGAAAAGCTGGTCTCCCTTATTGATTTGCAAATGACCAACGCGGCATTAGCCCCTTTTTGTTCCCCGTCAGTGTCAGTGCTAGTCGATTTCGCATATGAACCTTGACCGCGGGCTGTGTCACGTGGTGTTTGTGACCTCCCTTCGATTCTTTTGTTCTTCGTTCTACTATCAGCAAAGCCATGCTTCCAGCAGAGAAACTGTCGGCTGATTTTAGCACACACTAACTTTGACGGTTTCATATAATTTTTTGCGGATCCATCCATAATTACTAGTGGTGGACTTGGATGAAAACATACCAAAGATAAGTTTTTGCATGGTGAGTAGACATGTCTTTGTTTTTTCGACAAAAACAGTCTATTTTTAGGGGTCTGTGTGGTGGTCTGCGTGGCTCCCATGGACAAAATAACATTTTCTGTAGAACGTTCTGGCTCCCGATAACTCCAGCATATTAAACAATGGTCCGAACGATCCATTTTATTGGACATGGGGAAAAGTAACACGTAAAATGACACTGTGCCGATTAAACGAGTAAGGAATAAGATTCAACTAAGGTTGCCAATGGCATAAACTCTCTAAGCAGGTTTGCATTAAGGTAGAGTTCTTGAGGATAAATATTTTCCTTTTGGTTGATGCGCGACGGTGCTAAATATTTCCTCAAAGCACATCGACCCCTAGCCCGAAAAAATCGGCTAAGAAGTCTTTTGGGGGGTGGGGGGGGGGGGTTGTTGTCGAACGGACTCCTTTGGCCCGAATCACTAATACAGACCGAAACGCAAGTAAAAAATTGGACGTCAGTCGCTCGAGATCTTTCACTGCACACGGTGTGGGGAATTGAGATAGAGGCACGAAAAAGCATTTTATCAAATAAATAATATGATTTGGCATCTCCAGCACTATGCCGACCACCTAAATGACTCCTTTAATCAGATGGAATCTGCCTTCAAACACGGATTTTATCAACAAAACCGTGTTTTTTTTTCTCCAAAGTTGACAGAGACATGTGCAGAATGTGGTTGATCTTTTGGCTCACGTCATCAAGAAATCGGTTCATGCCGGTTATAAACCAATAGCGACGTGTGTTTATTCACGTGATCAGAAAGGTCACGAGAAAAAAATAGCGACGGTCATATTCTTACAAGATGTTAGAAAGGTGCGAAAACGTTAAAATCAGTCGAGGTTTTTCTCACACATTTGATCACATTTTGTCAGCATCAAAACAGTAATGAGAGATGATACATGGACAAAGAAGCTCAGGTCGGTCAAACTGTATCAAATTGGCATATTATTTATCTCCCGTTTCGTCAGCGAAAGATTGCGAAAAGGCACTTTACGGAAGGCCAGCTTTTATCGCGAAAATTTAACCTACGTCCGCTCGGAGCTGTGATAGGAATGCCACGTCCCTCACCCTATATTTACCTATCACAGCTAGGATTTCTGAGTTAATCGGCCTCAAGAAGTGCTGTTTGTCTAGCACAAATTCACTAATGCTGGACACTTTCTCTTTCCATTGTTTTGTCAATTCGTTCAATATAAGCCAGTAAATAAAGTCCTCTTCATCCTAAAAACATCTTCGATCTCTGATGACAAAAACTGGACCAACTATAATGTCTTACAACATTGCGGAGAATTTGACAAAGAAATGGGATGCACTCGGACATACTTGTAGAGAAAGCGGCTGCCTACACAAGATATTCACGGGGAAAAGTAGACCAAATACGAAGCTACGCATCTGAAAAACCCTCGGCTCTGAACGCCAGCCATTTTGTATTCAATTTGAACCAAGATGTCAGGAACACCATGCAGTCAAGATACAAATATACAGATTATCAAAAATTTTGCAATTAGAAATGGCCCCTAAGGTTTCCATCCAATCAGAGAAACCGGTATTCATTACATAAATCTCTTGATGCATCGATGATGTATACCAAATTTTACATTGAGCATTTGAACAGTACCAGAGAGAGATCATGAATGATTTTGCATAAATTAAAGATGGCCGCCCAACCTTCCCGCCACTCAGAGGAACTGATGTGGTTATTCATTAATGCAAGTCTTCATACATCGATGCTGTAAACCAAGTTTCGTATACAACACTTGAATGGTATCAGAGATAAACATCATTAAAGCTTTTGCATAAATTAAAGATGGCGGCCATGATTTCCGCCCAATCAGAGAAACCAGATCTGTCATTCATCATAAGTCTGTTGATGCATCGATGATGTACACAAATTTTACATCGAGCACTTCAACGGTATCAGAGATAGAGATCATTAATGATTTTGCATAAATTAAAGATGGCCGCCCATCCTTCCCATCAGTCAAAGGAATTGATGCGGTTATTATTCATTGCATGTCTTTTGATACATCGATGTTGTATACCAAGTTTCATATAGCACACTAAAATGGTATCAGAGATATTTTTATTTCATGTACCTCAATCAAATATAATATACGTTTTTACTTCCCAAAGCAAGTTCATGAGCGTGGCAGTGATATAATGTATTACTCAAGCAACCACCACCAGTGCCCTAAATATTAATATTTAAATGGATGAACCTCACGCACATTCGCCAATATTTCAACGCATGCTAGGATCTCTTTAGCCTTCCTTATGGATTATTGTGATTTTATTCATCAAACCGCTTTTTTTGTACAAATTTTAAGATTAGGAAGTTTGGTTTATCAAATAAAAACCTGAAAAGCTACTTCTGTCCCAATGAAATTCTAAAGGTTGCGGCTCAAGAAGAACGCATGTCATCTATACAGCGAAATCTGACCCCATTTCCAATATCAGGTACACCAATAACGGGTGAACCCTGCGATTTTTGAGCGGCATTAGCAGAGACCGAACGTGTCTACTGAAGCCATAGACCCCGGTTTTATTTCATGTTATCCAATTCGGCTAATTATGAACAAATATCCATTAATCCACACAAGACGTGGAAAATAGAGGATTATACCGTTAAACTATACACTATTACCTTTATCTAGCGGCTGGAGCACTGTTAGCGGGGTCTACCTTTATTATTCATTAGCGCATGGCTGACGTCAAAAAAGCAGTGATGAATACAACCGCTTCACTTGGGGCTGAATAGTGGCATTGAGAAAACTATCTTTCGACCTATGTACCATTCATTATTTCTGATAACTTTGGCCTTTTCAGGAGATAGTCGGCGATCTGAATCCACCGATTCCTCGAATAATTAAATTCAATTTGTAAAACTTTGAAGTATACCCCGTAGCATATTATAGCGAGTGTTCTAGACGGCAAACAACTGTAAAGGTTACAAGGCCAAAATAACCCCCAATTTTCTAACGGCAAAATTCCACCCCGTACTCGGCCCTTGCAGTGAATGGACCATATTTTACTAAAACACTTCATAATTCAACCCAAGATACCTACTTTCGGCCTTATCCAATGTCCGTCATCGTGGGTTACATTTTTCATTCATAAGATTTTTTTTTTCCCGAAATTTCCCGAATTTTCCATTTCTCGATTTCTTGAATAAGCCTTCTCTCTCGTTCTCCGCCTAATAGCTTTCCCATAGTTGATGATGTATAAAGATTATAACTGATTGGCTGTGTTTAAAACTTCGCTATACATATGTTCATCTATAATCTCGTGACAAAACAAATCACGAGGTCCTCTGACGTGATCTATTTTCTATTGTTGAAATATAATCTACATTTTCGTTGAAACGTAACTTAAATAATGTTTTTCCTGTACTACTCTATATTTTTTAAAGACTTGGTAACATCCAAGCATTATATTTGGAACACTTCCGAGTATCAGCTGACTAAACTATCTCGTTGAAAATTGCTGGAATCTATTAATTCAGTGGCTTTTAGTGTCTCGCTGTTATACTTATTTTCTCCAAACTAGAAACCAGATGACGATCATTAGACACTCAGCTATATCCACTGATATTGTGGAGAAATTGTGTATAGAGTGAGCATCGCCAATCTTCGTGGACAGGAAGCTGAAATCTTCCGCAACATGTATTCGGGTCATTATGTATCACACAGCGCAACTAATTAAACGCATAAAAAAGGAGTGGAAAGGATGCCGGAATACTGACAGGAAGTCATATCACCCCACAGGCAAATATACTGACTGCAAAATAGCTCAATGATCGTCAGAATATTGATGATTCTATAATGTATAAAGGTTATTGAAGGTCAAATTGTTTGTTCATTCAGTCATAAATGTACATGTAGCTGAACATCGCTGTTCTGTTTGAGACTAATTATTGCTTGTCATTTGAGGACAAAGCTGCATAAAATGAGAAAGACGAGGTTTTAGAACGGACATATTAATAGCATAGACAAGTTGACGGTTAACAGGGTCCGATTATTAGCACGTCATGCGAGGCCACCAAACTTGACAATATTGAGGGGGGATTTGGCTTAATGTCACACGCAAGGTTGTTTCACTCATATTGTGACAATCAGTTTGGATGGAGGAGGAAGCCGGAGTACCCGGAGCGAACCCCCGCCCGTCGGCAAGTGACCGACAAACTTTCACACATGGACCAGCTGGGCTCGAACCCGTGCCGGTTCAGAGGTTTGAGGCTAGCGGTCACCAGCGAAGCGCCTATATTCTCTATGACCTATTCTCTCATTCTCCCGTCAAAATCCGCGGAATATGATTGCCATGCAGAACGGCAAGTTGGTCGTGATCGAAGAAAGATCTTAGGTATTACAGAATTTTTTTCTGGGCTAGCAATTTATCAAAAAATAGTCCAACTGGAATTGTCTTTATCATGGTGTAACTGTGACGTCGTATATCCAAACAAACTTTACATATCGCCTATATATCCTAGTTTACTAAGTCTTGTTGGATATGTTTTGATATACTTTTATATAGTTAATTTATATATACTAATAGCTGGTTCGCCGCTTGTGTTTAGTGTCGGTAGCCATCCGGCAATTTTGTTCATCCTCATGCTGCTCTATTGTATCCAACTAAGGCATGTGGTTTAAATAAATGACACCTAATTTTCATCTATGTGATATATATGCCTCTTGCTTCAGCGTCGAATTTCATTGTTAATTTATCAAATATTCATTGGATAAATCCTATGGTATTTAAAATGTTCTGTGAACAGTAAGCGATATCACCTTCACTTCACCTGTTTGTTATTCATGATGACCAAAGTTACCAATTTGTTTTCGAATGTTCATTAGGATTTGTCTAGTAGGCGATAATATTGCTTCTCCAACCCGTGGATTCTCATATCCTACAGGTGAGCATAATCCAAACTTTATCAACACAATACCTCGTAAATTATCTGCATGGAAAATTCATATATATAAATGGGGTGAATTGCTTGTCATTTTGTTTCTTGGCTCATCACGTGTAGCGGTTTTGTTTCTCTTTCCGCGGTATACCATTGAACGTAATGGATACAGTATCTTGGATCCTGCTTCCACGGTATAAAATATCGAGATTGAAAGGTTTAGAATTTCCGCGTTCATAATCCAAAGATATAATTCATATAATAACATTAGCACCAAATTAAAACGATAAATCATAGTATACATAAAACTGGACTAATTTCCTGCAAGAGAGAAGCGGTCAACAGTTTTCAATGATGCCAACAAGACATGATGATGTTCCATTAATATCAAATCCGTATCGCTGATCAGTATTCTTAATCCATATGATATTCGTTCTAATGTCGTTATCTATAGTAAGATGTATCTCAGTCACGCTTTGATTGTGCCTGTTCATATGGACATTATGTGAATCTAGAAATTCATAGGTTCATACGACTCTAGTCCCGGGTTAAGCGAAATTAGACACAAGTTGCGAAACGTACCGCCATAGATCATGCACGCTACGCTCGTATTTTGCTATCAGCCTGTGATATATGTATCGCCAAATTCGAGAAACTTTGGGTGGAGGCGCTTGATGATATAGCCAAGTTTTATATAGCCCAGTTGACCCGTGTGGTCATGTCATCCAATTTTCCACATGAACAGGTACAATAAAAGCGTACCTGAGATACAGTACATATCACGAATCGTTAGATTCTTGGTATGTGATCTACAATAGGTTAACCAAAAGACTATACTGCGAAGTCATGTAGCTCTGTCAGTATGTCGGCACCTCTTCCCACTTCCCTTATGTGCGTTGTAATTATAAGTTTCTGCAATAATTTTTGTTACGTTGATTAAAAAATGGTGGCGGAAAGTGCCTCCCCAGACCAGGTAGGGTTAAAACAACTAAATAATTTAAGGTGATATGATCGTGAATCAACGCACTATTACACTTTCTCCAACCATGACAAGAATCTTTAGAGCAGAGGTAAAATAACAATAATATTTGACATGACATTTAGTAAAAAGTATACATAATACATATAACGCACATTATTGCATTATACAGCTATAGTCCTGAATGTAAATCTGTTATATTCATGCTCTGATCACAAGTGATCTGATAAAATTTATTTAGTTCGAGATAAGCACTAAATCATGAGAATTAGGCCTTCTTGGATATTATTTTAATGAGGACACGTCATTTACATAGGATATTCATCACGTTCACAAAAAATATATGAATTCTCATTAACACAGAAGACGAGCTGACTAGCAAGCAGGTCCCCCGTCGGACAGCCTGACTGAAACGGAAAGTTATCATCACTGAAAAGGGCTCTATAATGAAATTTGTTCAAAGATGTATATGGGACAACAATATAACTGTGTTAAATGCTCAAGACTGTAGAATTGTTCAAATATTTTTCAGGTGGATATATTACATCTACGTCAAGTTGTCCCTTAGATACTGTGCGCGTAAGCAAATATGGCTGTTATTTACATTTTGACCTCTGTGACCTTTAAAAATAAGTCACGGTCAGTACAGAGTGAACATGACCTAGAAGCTTTCATAAGGCAGCATTGTGCCAAATATCCAATCCCCAACATTCACAATGCTATTCTCATTTTCACTTCATTTTCAATACATTGAAATTCGAGGCTTATGACTGGTTGATTTTCAATGTATCAATATTGCATTTTCAATACATTGAAAATCGAGTCTTACGGTTGGATGATTTTCAATGTATTAATATTACATTTTCAATACATTGAATTTCAGGTAATATGATTGTTTGATTTTCAATGTATTGAAATTATAATTTCAATACATTGGTATCTTTTCAACGCAACGAATTGTGGCAGGGATGGCATACCATAGAATACCGAACTGTTGGTCTCCCACGCCGATTTTGACCTATATCTTTAAACCATGTGTGAATTGAACTGATTATTTGCTTATATATTCTGATAGAGAGAGAGAGAGAGAGAGAAACTAAATTAGATTTAACGCCGCGTTCTTGAGAACAATGACGAGCGTTCAACGTGGAATGTGGAACAGTCAACAACCGTCGTATACTTGAAATCGAAACCGTAACATTGCACTCCCCAACCAAACCTGAGGGCATTATGTCCCTCACCCCTCCCCCATACCAAACCTTCAAAACTGTCTCCAAAAAATCAAGAGCTGACATTCCGTGACTTTATAGAAAATCTGAAATGTGTCATTGTGAGCCTACTTGCTTATCCCTTCGAACAAAGTATCATGGGCAAAATCAAAATGCCGGCCATGAGAGTGTGGCTAAAAGTTGCGTTTTTGCCGTTCTTCCCATGAAGTGCCAAATTTTTTTATTTCACATCAGATAATTATTTTCTAATTCATGCGCAGTAAATAGCAAATATAGCTTTTGGGGGAAGTTCTTACCGAAATACCGACTCAAAAATGCATTTCTCGAAAATGACATCAAGGCCGCTATCTTTGATTTTTTTACAATTTCTTGTAGAACTTGACCCCAAAATATATTGGGGAACGTTTCAGCCCCCTAGCCCAAGGATTGAGAAACATATTCAGGGGCTGGGTGGCCGAAATGGCCCATACCAGATAGGGTTAATCCAGAGGAACTCAGTAACTAATTAGTAATGACGTTCCCTGAAATTTGCGCAGATTATCGATAGGAAATACACTTCTAGTGTTCCAAATATGTAGATTGACTGCCGAACAAAGCTCAACAAAATAGGACATACTTTTGAGATACAT
>JAVTVY010057141.1:0-30054 GCA_036873755.1 Hanleya hanleyi | reverse complement strand
TCGCAATGTTTCTTCCTCTGGTGTCTAGTGCACCCACAATCACACCCACAATGTCTCTTCCTCTGGGGTCTAGTGCTTCCACAATCACACCCACAATGTCTCGCAATGTTTCTTCCTCTGGGGTCTAGTGCACCCACAATCACACCCACAATGTCTCGCAATGTCTCTTCCTCTGGGGTCTAGTGCTTCCACAATCACACCCACACGGTCTCGCAGTGTTTCTTCCTCTGGGGTCTAGTGCACCCACAATCACACCCACAATGTCTCGCAATGTCTCTTCCTCTGGGGTCTAGTGCACCCACAATCACACCCACAATGTCTCGCAATGTTTCTTCCTCTGGGGTCTAGTGCATCCACAATCACACCCACAATGTCTCGCAATGTCTCTTCCTCTGGGGTCTAGTGCACCCACAATCACACCCACAATGTCTCGCAATGTTTCTTCCTCTGGGGTCTAGCGCACCCAAACTCACACCACACCACATCCACAATCACATTTATATTTCTGGCTAAACTTATTTTAACAACATTCTTCATTACAGAGAATGTACGAGGGGAGGATTCTGTAATTTCATGCACTTGAAGCCCATCTCAAGAGAGTTGAGGAGAGAACTGTATGGAAGAACGAGGAAGCGAGGAAGGAGGTACTGTATTCTATATGTATGTGTATATGTAACACCTGAAGGCTGGTCTCACAGTGGGAACCGGGATTACACAAAAACTACAAATAGGCACAAAAAAGTCTTTCTGAGCTGAGCTTGTGTCCATTCCAAAAATGCTATACATATCAGTATATTTTGTTGTTGTTTTCAACAGTTGTAGTTTTCACGGGGGCTTGTGAAGCTTTTCCACTTGGATACGAGGAGCACAATACTAATACTATACCTTGATGGTGGTGCCACTGACTGTATTAACTTTCTGAATGACTTGTATTTAATATTGGTGTATTAATTTCTCTGCAGTATTCACATTGAGTGTAATTGTCTTTCAGATCATCTCGCTCACGATCTCCCGTTGGTTCCAAACGCAGTCGCAGTAGAAGCCGGGAAAGGCCACGAAAGCGCTCCCGAAGCCCCCGTGAACGCCAAGGAGGTCGCGACAGAAGACGGTCAAGGTCACGTGACAGGGGTGAACGATCTGGTCGATTTTAGAGAGGACAGAAATACATCGTTGGGAATATGCCGAAGAATAATTGTGGAGTACACAATATTCAGGACTCTGGAATCCTCTTTATATTTTGTATTAAATTACTTAGAACCAGTGAACACCAGGTTCCTCAACCCCATCATTCAAAGTCTGCTCTGTGTTGAAGAGAAAATGCCCATTATTTTAGCAGCTGCTGAACATGGACAAGTTCAAGAATAATAGAAATACCTAAAATGGCACTGATATTGTCGGATCCAATTGAGCTCACTCAATACATGGATGGAGGTGACCAGATGGTGTACTGGCTGGGCTGATCAGTGCCCATTATAATAGGAATTGTACAGACCGTCTTCATATGACTAAAACATTTTTTAAAATGATGTTAAGTCCTACGTACTCAACCACGCTGAAAGAGTTGATAGAAATACCAGCTTTTAAAGATTTTAATTCTGATCGACCATTTATGAGGATGAATGAAATGCTCAAATTGTGTTATTCAAACTCCGGTTGTAATCAGAAACTTGTTAAAGTACTTTAGTATCGTTCCATCATTTCATGACTTATGCTTCATTTTTCACTAATGTTCAAATTTGAAATGTACTGGTACTTCTGTCATTCACCAGTATATCATTGTGAGATTGATCAGAATGAAATACGAACCAAATAATTATGCTGGTCAGTGGTTGCCTATTTGTAATAATGTTTGTCGAAAAGGTAATAAAATACATGTAAATGTTTGAGATGTTTTTATTAAGTTTGTGTTAGATTATGGCACAGTATAGCAATCTCTAGTTTTAGACTGTACAGCAGGAATCAACATAGATTAACTTTACCTTGCAATTCCTAACATCCTACCATATGCAAATATGGATTGTCACCAGGGGCCAATTTCATGAAAACTTACTCCACTTGGAATTTTCAAGGGTGATTTTCGCACTTGACTATTTTGCACTTATAAAAAGTTGTTTCACTGAAAATTTTTGACCACACTTGGCCAAGTGATAATAAATAGTACCCTGCAGAAGCATATTTGTGTGCACAAAATATGTTGGAAGTTGGATGTGCAGGCTTGGTGTCCTTCTAGGTGCCAAATAAATATTTCTGTGCCATTTTATGATGTTTGAGATTGAGAAAGATGCCCATGTACATAATGATATACTGGCACATGAAGGAACTTATTTGGATAATCGGAGACCAAGAATGCTGGTCAACATAGCTCATCTGTATTAGGAAAGTTCACAAGTCCTTTCCTTCTTGAAGCAGTGCTTTGATTGGACAATTATTCATAGTTGATGTCCTATGACCTATTAATTACATGTAGTGATGACCGCCTTGCAGATTTTGTGATATTCCTATTTCTTGATATATAACTGCACCCTGCAGTTTTTGCCTCTGATTTCCAGTCTGTTTCATAGTCTGAAATTTCACCAATGGGGTTAACTATCTATTGTTGAAGTTGAATTTCACCTCATTTATGTGCAGTACATGTATTGTAGGGGATCGTAAACGGTCCAATGTCCATACAGGAGAAAGAAACAAAGACTAGAATTTCTGGGTATAAATAACAAGGATTCCTAGATGGGTGACTTTTCAGTATTATGGCTGAACCTGAACAAGAGAAGGTTACACAGAAGACCAAGTTGGTCATTTTTGATGCTTCTTAAGGGTATATCCCTCCCCCCAGGGTTTGTCTTCTGTAACAATAAATATTCAACATGACAATGTTAATGTAATATTTTGTGAAAGTGTATGCCCTGAGGAATTCACTTACGTAATTTACGTAACTTTTGCTCATACCGTGTTTATGATTGTTTTTCATGCAAGTTGTGTAACATTACTGTATCAGTTAGCAAAAACAAGATGGATAGATTTGGTCTGTATGAAAGAAAAAAGTATCTTGTCATTTATAAACTATAGTACATATGCAACTAATCAGGTTGGCCAACCTTGACCTATTTCTTCAAGGTCAAATTCTAGTTAACACAACCTCTTTTTATTTCAAAACAGTTGCTGTGAAGGAGATTAATTTTATCCATGCAGCCTAATTATTATTTCCTTGTCACAAGCAGTGCTGTACTAGATGATCTCCAACAAATTTGCTTTGAGAAACCCCCTTTACCTTGGCTACCCTACAGCCAATCTATAAGCAAGTCAATGTAAGGCCAAATAAAATTAATCCCAAGCTTCATGGGCAATTAAAAAAAAACGCAGTGAAGAAGCAACAGTGATTGCTTAATTGTATGCCCCCCATTCCGCTTTGTTCCGACACTGCCCCGCCATTGTTCTGTTCTGTATTGGTTGATATTGCACGGACAAGAAATCCAGATGGACAGACGGACAAAGCACTTTACTGAATTGCACAACTACAAGACCCTGGCCTCGTATGATGCAAATTTCATGCTTGTCCATACAATATGGACCGAGATCCAGCCTGGACAAATATATATTCATATAATGTCCCATTCATTAAGGTTTGAAGAACAAAGGACCATGACTCTTGAAAATATAACTGAAATGCAGACAAACTTTACTCTGCATAACTATGAGGCATTGATCACTTTTTTATACGCCCGCCAAAAGGCGGACGTATTATGTGATGGCGGTTTCCGTCCGTCTGTCCGTGTGTCCGTCTGTCCGTCCCCGGTGTCCGGTATATATCTGGGACAGTTTTCCATCTACAGTTCTAATTTTTGGTGAGTGGATACCCTACGGGGAGACGATGTGTCGCATACCAAAATGAAGGTCAAGGTCAGAGTTCAAAGGTCACTGGCCTAAAAAACGGGAAATCACTGAAGTGTTCGTGTCCGGTCTATATCTGTGAAAGTTTTCTATCCACAGTTGCAATTTTTTGTGAGTGGATACGCTAGGTAGAGACGATGTGTCGCGTACCAAAATTGAGGTCGAGGTCAGAGGTCAAAGGTCACTGTTGCCTAAAATCAGGAAATCATTTATCATTGACAGTTTTCTATCTACAGTTCTAATTTTTGGTGAGTGGATGCCCTAGGGGGGGACAATGTGTTGCACACAAAATGTAGGTCAAGGTCAGAGGTCAAAGGTCAGTGTCACGGAAAAATCAGGAAATCTTTAAAAATTTCTAATTTTTTGTGAGTGGATTCAATAGGGGGAAACGAGGTGTCGCATACCAAAATATAGGTCAAGGTCAAAGGTCACTGACCCCAAAATCGGGAAATTATTAAGAATAAGTTTTTTTGAGTCAGTAGATACATGAGGGGGACACGATGTGTCACATACCAAAATGTAGGTCAAGGCCAAAGGTCAAGGTCACTGTGACCCCCAAAACCATGAAATTGTTAAAAATCATGATTTTTTGTGTCCATTGATACACATCCTCACGAGCCAGTGTATCGATCGATCTGTTAGGATCGATACACTGGCTTCGTTAGTTACCCATATGAGTTCTGGATATAAATAGATAAAGAGGTTTCCTCTAAATCAACCCAATCAGTGAACGCGCTAAGCCAGTTGAGTAGGCCAATCCGCTGCTGGGTATGAGATATGACAGGATTGAATTTCATTGCGGACTCAACTGCTTTGATGTCAAGTTGAAATCAACATCAGAAGTCAAAGCAAAAACCGCAAGCTTGGGATACCGACATGCTTATTCAAAACAAGCGCGGTGGATGAAATGTACGAGATTGTATAATGGAGGCGTCGACTCAAGAACTCACTCGAAAGACCACAAATGTCAAGGTAAACCCTCTCCAAGGATTTAGGATTTACCTGGACTTGTGAAGATGATTGAGATATTGAGGGAAGACAATGTGTCGTGTACCAAAATGTAGATCAAGATTAAAGGTCAAGGTCACTGTGACCCAAAAATTTGAAATTATTAAAAATAACCTTTTTTGTGCCAGTAGATACATTAGAGGGACATGATGTGTTACAAATCAAAATGTGGGTCAAAGATCAAGGTCTCTGTGACCCCAAACTCAAGAAATCATTAAAAGTCACATTTTCATATACCTGTCGAAGACGAGATCATGTAATGCGATGTTGCATTCTGTCCATTCACCCATTAACATTAGTTGTCCATGCGATATCTCTAGTTTCAAGGTATGGATTGATAACAAACTTTGGGTATAGCTTACTCGCATTGCAAAGAGAGATCAATTTGTCAAAAGTCAAGTTTAGCTGCCTATGTGTGTTAGGTTGGAATATTCAGACTTGTCTCCCCTACATGTATATGGCATTGTCCTGTGGAGTTGTCTCTCATAATTGATACATGTAAGAAATGGCTACATTTACTTAAATTCTTGTGAAATAAAAACCATACATTTACTAATTTAATGGGGAGAGGGGTCCTTTATGAACTTTAGACCTGTTTATTAACTCAAGAACAAAGGTTTACTTCATCACTTTCTTCACATCCTTCTACCTTCATGGAAAATTTTCTCGCCTGAAAGGAATCCATTTGAAAGAAAACTACTATTTTCTTGTGTTTGACTATTGTCGATTTCGTTTTGGGATATGTGAGCTCTCGACTCTTGTTTCACGGTCATCTAGTTACCAAGAGTTCAGCCCATTTTAGTTTATCATTCAATATAAGATGTGATGTATGTAACATTCTCAGAAGCATAAAATCGTAGACCTTTCTCTGGATTGCTAGCTACCAATTCGGATGAAGGCCATTAACAACCTAGAAATTCAGACCAGTGTAATTCCAGATATACGGGCGTATATTGAAGCCCCTTGGGCTCTTGTTTGCAAATTCCATACTTGTCCATACAATATTAATCGAGATCCAGCCCGGACAAGTCCCAATTCACAAAGATTTTAAGAACAAAGGGTCATAGCTCTTTAAAATGTATGCGAATCGTGGAGAAACTTCACGCTGCACAACTACAGGGCACTGGCCACATATGCAAATTTCATAATTGTCCATACAACAGTAACCAAGATCCACCCGGACAAGTCACAATTCACGAAGATTGCAGGAACCAAGGGCCATAACTTTTGATAATACATGTATAAGCTAAATGCAGAGAAACTTTACGCTGCACAAGTATGGGGCTCTGCCCACGTATCATGCAAATTTCATACTTGTCCATACAATATTAACCGAAATCCAGCCCGGACAAGTCCCAAGATTTAAACAACGAAGAGCCAGAACTCTTGCAAGTATAAGCGAAATGAGAGAGGCATCTTTTCTGGAACTCTGATGCAGTATAATACAATTTGCATGCAGCAAACAATGTTATTTCAGTTACTGGTACTTGAAGAGTCGGCCATCACCAATTCTACAAGTAAAGCAAGAACATTTTTTTGGCAGAACGTCAAGTGAGAAATGTACTCTTTTTTTTTAACATTTATAATATACATGATTTTTTGCAGTTGGCAATAAGGGCTATAGGAATGTGGCGATGCACCTGTGAAGGTAGAAATTTATTTCATTCATCCTAATGTAAATCAATATCATTTAATAACTAGGATAATTGAGAAGAGTAGTTACAGCCTACTTGTGTTTCCAGCAGAAATCATCTTGAGAAAACGAGATCCTTGCTTAGCATGACAAATATTACCAGATTCTGATAGGTAGAGCCTGTCGGGTTGAATCAATTTCTCGATGTTCCCAAGTCTATTGTTTGGCATTCGACATCTTTATGGTGTATATAGTAACAGGTATAATCCGCATCGAACAGAATACTTGACTGAACCAGAGAGATGATCAAATACAGGTCCTGAACTAAATCTGGTCATGGACAGTAGTGAATTATCAGCTGGCCAGATCGGTGTAGAAACCATGAATACAATGTCCACAATATATCTGGGAAGTCCATAAGAAATGTTCTAATAATTCAATCATCCTATTCGGCCAAAATTAAAAAGTTGTTTGTTTGGGGTAACATGACCTTGCTACAAATCATGGGTTGGTAGGTCGATTTTTATATATATTTTTTTCATTTGAACTTTTTGGTGATCATACAGGTGACAGTATTGCTTCATGAGAATTGAGTCAGATCTGTCAAAATGTGCACACATGTATAGTTTCCTGATTTACATATATAATTTCAATATATGACCAGTTTAGAAAGACCCTTTAGATGAATAACAGAAAAAAATACAATAAAAAGTTTTGAGTAGGGGCCTTTTTGTTTGGTAAGTAGGGTAATTATCTCAAACAAACAACTTTTTAATTTTGGCCTTAGCTTTAATCACCCTCCACATTTTGCCTTCATGTGGAGGTCAAAGTGAGTATCAGGAGACCAAAGAAATTTCAGTGACACTTAGCAGTCCTCATTTATCTTAGCCTGTTTAAAAGTTCCATCTCATCGTGTAAAACACATTCTCTGAAAAAACTTTACGATTTGACATTCGGGTAGATTCGAACAACGCTGATGTCAGTATAGGAGCTGTTTTCTAGCTCTATAAAGACTTGAAAAATGGAACTTGTTGCTCCCTCGCTTACGCTCAGCATTAAGAGGATAGAACAAGGACTGGTTCGCTCGGTGTCAGTATAATGTGACTGGGTGGGGTGTCATGTCTGCCTACGGCATGATATTTCAGTGGGACAGCAACATAAAATGGCAGCATTAGATCTGCTCTGTTACAAGTAGGTACCCCTCCCCCTCCCCTCCCTTCCCTTCCCCGTCGTGATATAGCTGAAAAAATGTTGAAAGCGACGTTAAACCCTATTCACTCACTCACTCACCTTCTAGCTCTATATGTGGTGAATCAAACTGTTTAAGGATAAGAATTTTAATAAATAATGTCTGTCCATTCAAAAGATCAAGATATTTTATGATTGCCTATCAAAACTGGTCTATCTTTGTAACAGTTTGAGTGATCTGAGAAAAAAACAACTGAGAGTGATTTTTATACGCCCGCCAAAAAGGCGGACGTATTATGTGATGGCGGTTTCCATCCGTCGTACCGTCCGTCCGTCTCCCGTGTCCGGTCTATATATCTGGAACAGTTTTTACCCCTCGGCCAACTTTGGCCTAGGGGTATTGTCGTCATCATGTACGGCTGTCCGTACGTCCGTCCGTCCGTCCGTTACCGCGATATCTACAGAGCCGTTTCATGCATGGCAACCAAACTTGTTACATCTATTTATCTTCACATAAATCAGAAGCCTATCGAAAATGAGTCATCTCGGACAATATTTTGCAGAGTTATGCCCCTTTTTACAAATAAAAATCCATTTATGATTTGTTATTGTGATAATTTCAGAACCGTTCCATATACAGCATCGATCCTAACGTGATACAGTTGTTTCTCTTGACCTGAATTAGATGCCTATCGAAAATGAGTCGTGTCAGAAAGTATTTTGCAGAGTTATGCCCCTTGTCTAATAAAATCCACTAATTCCTATGTTAAGTTTGCATATAATTTCTATATCATGTTTGTATACGATCACATTTATTTATTGATTGGATGACTGATTTATTGATTTATTCTCTTACACAATGCGAAGAATGCCTGCAAATCTGTTTTGAAAATGACACTAGATGCCTATCGAAAATGAGTCGTGTCAGAAAGCATTTTGCAGAGTTATGCCCCTTGTCTAACAAAATCCACTAATTCCTATGTTAAGTTTGCATATTATTTCTATATCATGTTAGTATACTATCACATTTATTTATTGATTGGATGACTGATTTATTGATTTATTTTCTTAGACAATGCAAAGAATGCTTGCAAATCTGTTTTGAAAATGACATACATGTGCCATTTAGTATACATGTACTGTATTTATCTAGCCATGTGTACTGTTGTTTTGGTGAGACATCGATACAGCTCTTTCAATTTATTCCAGAAACAAATTAATTTAAGGGGAGGAAAACTTCTCTTTTTTTTCAAAGAAAGTACACTTATAATACCAGGGGTAAATATTTCTTCCCACAAGCCAATCAATTGGTAGGGACAACCTTACATTATAATAGCTGGGTTTCAGAGCCGAGGGGTTTCGATAGCGCAGCTTCATGTCTATTTACAGTTCCAATTTTTGGTGAGTGGATACCCTATGGAGAGACGATGTGTCGCATACAAAAATGAAGGTCGCGGTCAGAGGTCAAAGGTCACTGTTGCCTAAAAATGTGTTCATGTCCGGTCTATATCTCTGGATGTTTTCTATCCACAGTTGCAATTTTTTGTGAATGGATACATCAGGTGGAGACGATGTGTCGCGTACCGAAATTCAGGTCGAGGTCAGAGGTCAAAGGTCACTGTTGCCTAAAAATCAGGAAATCATTGATCATTGATAGTTTTCCATCTACAGTTCTAATTTTTGACGAGTGGATCGATGCCCTAGGGGGAAACGATGTGTTGCATGCCAAATGTAGGTTGAGGTCAGTCAAAGGTCAGTGTGAATGAAAAATCAGGAAATCATAAATTTCTAATTTTTTGTGAGTGGATTCAATAGGGGGAAATGAAGTGTTGCATATCAAGATATAGGTCAAGATCGAAGGTCAAAGGTCATTGTGACCCAAAAATCAGAAAATTATTAAAAATAACATTTTTTTGTCAGTAGATACATTAGGGGGACTCAATGTGTCACATATTAAAATGTAGGTCAAGGTCAAATGTCAAGGTCACTGGCCCCAAAATCGTGAAATTGTTAAAAATCTAGATTTTTTGTGTCCATTGAGAAATTACGGGGAGATGGTTTGTCATGTACCAAAATTTAGGTCAAGGTCACTGTGACTCCAGAATCAAGAAATCTTTGAAAAGTACTTTTTTTTGTGTCAGTAGATACATTACGGGGACATGATGTGTCACATACCAAAATGTAGGTCAAGGCCGAATATCAAGGTCACGGTTACCCCCGAAATCATGAAATTCATAAAAATCGTGATTTTATTGTGTCCATTGATACATTGACGGAAGACGATGTGTCATGCACCAAAGTTTAGGTCAAGGTCAAAGGTCAAGGTCACTGTGACCCCAAAATCAGGAAATCATTAAGTCACATTTTCATATGCCTGTCGAAGACGAGGTCATGTAATGCGATGTTGCGTTCTGTCCATTCATCCATGCGATATCTCTAGTTTCAAGGTATGGAATGGTATCCATGCGGATACCTTACTCGCATGGCAAAGAGGAGACATACATCAATTTGTCAAATGTCAAGGTCACAGTCCCCCAGAATTGAATCCAGTTTAGCTGACTATATGTGTTAGGTTGGAATATTCAGAGTTCTCTCCCCTACATGTATATGGCATTTGTCCTGTGGAGTTGTCTCCCATGTTTGAAACAGCTACATTTAGTTAAACTGTTGTGAAATAGAAACCATACATTTACTAGTTTAACGTGGAGAGGGGTCATTTATGAACTTCATACCCATTTATCAACTCAAGAACAAAGGTTTACTTCATCACTTTCTTCTTCCTTCATGAAAAATTCTCTTGTCTGAAAGAAATCCATTTGCAGGAAAAGTACTATTTTCTTGTGTTTGACTATTGTCGATTTCATTGTGGATATGTGAGCTCTCGGTTCTTGCTCCAAGGTCACCTAGTTTCCAAGAGTTAAGCTCATTTTAGTTTATCATTCAATTTTAGATGTGATATGTTACATTCTCAGAAGCACAAAATTGTAGACCTTTTTCCGGATTGCTAGCTACCAATTGGAATCAAGGCGATTAAACAACCATGAAATTTGGACCAATGTAATCCCAGATATACGGGCGTATATTGAAGCCCTTTGGGCTCTTGTTTAATTTTGTTTTCTTATTTTTTTATTCTGTACCGTATGGATAATAATATGGTCATAAAAACACATGACCATGGGTTACAGAGTATGATAGTACTGGTACACTATTCACATGATTTCAATATTAGAACTGTATTGTAGCAAAATGAGTTGACTTGTATGCTGCCTACACCTGTAATTAGATACTCACATAACCACATAGTAACAATATAGTGACAACAATCCAAATAATGTGAATAAGTAATAAAAAAAAAACTAAAAAAAAACTAAATGGAAATTAAATTGTCCGCATTAGGCATCACAATATGTAGGTACCTATGCTGAATTCCAGAATACTATAACTGATACACCAGACAAAAACATATCCAGGTATACTGTAACTATTATAGCTAATTACACCAGACAACATATTCTCCGGAATGTTAGAAAATATTATGAACTATTTTTAGCATATTGAGGATATGGGAATTTAATATTATAATGATGCAATGAAAGAACTTATTTCTTCAGAAAGTTTATGTCCATTTCTTTTCATGATTTCTCCTTGCCATTTTAGAGACTTTCGAAATAGTGCGTTAGTGATGGGGTAATTCGTGTATTTAGCAGCATAAATACAGTATATTGCTTCTGAAAGCACAAAATTCGTTTTGTATGTACCGGTATCCATTTTGGTAGATGCTATATAAGTCTTCCATGCAAAATATTTTGTCTGAGTATCTGAACACTTTCATCCTGTCAAAGTTGATTTAAGTTTGAAAGAAGGCTTTCCCAAAATTGCTTAATCCTTGGACAATCAAACAGTGCATGTAAAGGGGTATCTACTTGATTAATACAATTATCACAGTTTAAAGGTTTGAATTTTGAATGAAATAAAAATTGGTTAGAGGATAAGTATTATGAAATAATTTAAAATGCACCTGTTTCACCTTATTTCCAATGGAAGTTTGTAGACGAGATCAAGATTATTTATTACAGTCAGGCACATCTGGTGTTTGGTTTGTCATTAAGTTATAGAGATTTTCTGCTTTACGTGTAATTATTGTGGAACAGGGGAGACAACCATAGCGAAATGCAACAGCGGGGTATCACGTTGAGATTACTCTCCCTTGTGTAAGCCTCTTCCATATCAGTGCGTGCGCGGCAAAATTGCTGGCAGTGATTTTGGTCCCCGTACTTTTCGCGAAGTATTTTATTTGTAAGTCTGTCATATTCTTTTCACATTTAGCATACAGTGTTGATGTTTCAGTGTTAAAATTCTCCTTATTTGTTTTTCTGCTTAGCAAGCTAACGTCAGGAAACATTCAAACTAGAAATATGGATTATATTTTGTTGTTGTTGTTTCAGCCACTTTGTCAGATTTGGCTGCTTAAAATTAATTTCCTGTTTAGCATCATTTTTTTTTGGAAAAATCGTGGTAAGCAGGTCCAAGAAAAGTGGCAATTGAGGTGATTCTGACTATTTGGCCTGATACACCTTAATTGGGATAGCTCCGGTGTAGCTAGCGAAGATTCATTCCCTTCCCTCACCGCTATGCTGACGACAAATACATTTCCCTGGTGGTAACTGGAACATCTCCATGGCGCGCGTATTATTACCTTTGCGCCCTATTGGACCTTCATTAACTTGAGAAAATGGGCCACCATGAATAAAAATACAGAAATGGCAGACTAGCTGGCCCTTCGTTGGTCATATAATTACAGACGTTAAAATTATGCCTATGGAGCCTCAAAATCACCTGAAATCGAGGGTCAAGAATACGAGCATTTCCGTCATTATTGACCCCGTGTATACAGGGGATGATGATCACAACATCGATTATGGTATTTTTATTCATGGCGGCCCGTTTTCTCAAGTTAATGAAGGTCCAATAGGGCGCAAAGGTAATAATAAGTGCGCCATGGAGATGTTCGAGTTACCACCAGGGAAATGTATTTGTCGTCGGCATAGCGGTGAGGGAAGGGAAACGCTATGAATCTTAGCTACGGTGTAGCCTTCTTCTATAATATGTGAGAACAAGGCTATGGCGGCAAACCAATCACTAGGATTGACAAGTTTTTTTTTTTTTTGTCATAACAAATAAATAAAGGTACTCCCGTAAACAGGGAAGCCACGAGATCGTGATAACATTTACCATTGAAGCGTTCAACAAGCCAAATGATCACAGGCCTTGTGATTTGTACGGACCCTGGCGAGTGATTAGCACACCTAAAATCGTGCGATGTGTGTGGTTAGCTAGCACACCAAAAATGCACTGCTTCGGATTTGAAAAATCCAGAAGAGCTAAAAATCGCTCTTCTACTTTTGTCAAGAAGAGCGATCACGCCTCTAAAAAAAGCCTTCTAAAAACTTTTAGAACAGCTATTTACGAGAATGGGGATGTAACTAGTAATTCCCTTTTATGATTCTTCTTGCAAGAAAAGTATTAGTATTATTTTCAAACTTCTTAACATTATGAAATGCGAAATATTGTATTATGAAATCAATATTATCTGGCAATCATGTATGAAATGTTGATAATAAACGTAAGCGAAACCAGTGTTTCATTGTTATCCCTTTATTTCTTTCTGTGCCATTCCTCGGATTCTGCGATCTTTGAGAATTTTGTCAATGTTTTGCGCAGTTTGCGCCAAACTTCTGTTACGGTACCATGCCGTTTCCGGCCGTATATGATAGAACACCACCAGTGTTCCGCCTTTTAAATGTTTCTAGTCTAACTGTTGGTGGAAGTTTTGTAGCCACTTTTTTGCTTATTCGCGGCCACAATCGATCAAACAAATCCCAAAATCAGACGAGCGCACCAACAACAATATGTCCGTCGACACATCCACACACAGCTGTATCTGCCGCTGTGATTGGTCAGTATTTACACACAGCTGTAGAAATTTAACCAATTATAAGCGAGGACGTTTCGGTCCTCGGTTAAATCCGAACCAAGTTTAACTCCTTTGCCAGAAGAGCTCGCACACTTCCGGATTTTCGTGATCGAAACGTCTTGCGTTTTCATGGAAAGTTATTAGAGGTAAATAAAGATTATTCCATACGATAAATTCAAGATGCGCGAAAAAAAGAGCCTCTAAATTTTGATTCAGGCGCGTGATTGAGCGCTTTCGCTGTCGCGCTTCTTAAATCCGAAGCACTGAAATGCACACTTAATTTTTGTTAAGGCGTGTGATACAGTGTTTGAAACTTTAAGGTTTGAATTGAAATAAATGTGTGCTGGCCGAGAATCCATCCATTCATGGATTCTCGCTTCAATGTTTCACGAGAATTCAGGGGAATTCATATTTACTGGTTTACTCCACATTAGCTATGAAAGATATTGAGGTGATAATAAAATCAAGAAACACAGTTTTAAGTTTGTTGTTTTTTTTGTATTTAAAATTAACACAATCAGTAAATGAGCCTGAGCCAAAGGCTGAAAACAAGATTAACAAGATAGAAAAAAGCCCACAAATTGTAAAACAAACTGACTAGGACTGGCACATGGCAATTTTTACATCGTCATCATCATCACTTCAATCATTCAATTCATTCGCTTGCCTTCTTCAGTAACAGAAATCTGGAATGTCTGATTCAATTTCGAAACATTTGCGATGTCCATCGTTGTTTACGTGTCTAACCAAATTTGGCTTCAGCAGGTAACTAGTTTAGTTTTTGCCGTAACTGACGTCGGCTACTATTTTAACTCTGGCACAGTGGTTAGTTGATCGCATTGTTTCTGACACACTTTGCAAAAGGCCTGTACCACCTTATCGCCCGAGTCGTTAAAATGTAATGCAAAGTTATCCCTCAGGCTACTTTCCCACTGACACCGGGCCATTTTCCCTCAGGCTACTTTCCCACTTACACCGGGCCATTTTACTAATTTGTTTCCGCGTTTTTAGGCCATGTGTCGGTAGCCATTTTACCAGTTCATTAAACGGAAGTTGATCTTTGACACTTGTTTTAATGACAGCAATTGCCGGGCGGCCGTGAACGAGCCAATGAAAATGCTTGATAGATCATGCAGCGAATGTATAGTTGACAGTTTTCGACAGCATGTGTGTTGGCGAACGGGGATCAATCGTAAGTTTTCATTGATGTTTAATTTTACGTTCAATTCTACGCGAATCCGTTTCGATTCGCCCGACTGCCCTGTCAGGCGACTCTTCACACAAATGGATTCGCATCAAAATTCTGGCCCTGAAATTTGACATTGCAAAATTTTGATGGGGATCATAAAGTTTTAGATGCGCGTTCAAAATGCACCTCAGTGCCTCTTCAGGAATGTTGTGGTGCGATCGCGCGCCTCAAATCACAAGACCTGAGTAAAAGAAGTTCCACATGCACTGGGCTCCAAATTCAGGTGGTCAAAGAGAAAACGGGTACCACTTTTTCCAGACCTGGTAAGGTGGGCGGTTTTTTCTCCTCGTTTTTTTCTTTTGTTGGTAAAGTGTCCCAAAAAATAAAATAAAAACGTTGGCTCGACAGGTGGATTCTTGTTATTTTATCAAGCTCCGGGAAAGGTTGCTGTCCTTGCAAATGCGACTAGCTGCCTGGCAGCATGTGCCATCTGGGCTGTGATTGATTGAATGGATGACGTTAGCTGAGGGTTTTAAGCATGGTTATGTCTAATTAGGTCGGTGATAAGCGCTAATTAGTGTTAGATCAGTATTATTGGTTATGGATTAGGGTTAGGTTTAGAGTTTGGGTTAAGTTTGTGTTAGGTATATAAAAAAAAAATAGCCAATGTTTGCTGTCCCCTACTTCCATTGTTGAAGGGTAGGGTGCCTGACTATGGAGCAGAGAATGGCGGATTCGATTCATTATTTTCAGACAGGTTTTTTTCTGGCTGGTAAATTTGTTGAACGGGTAAATACAGTGCTCGAACGACATGTGGAAATTGTGTGTTGGTGCTCACAGCCAGCAATCATATATTTTGAAACAGGGAATCCAGTTTGCCCTTTGCTAAACTTTTGGCCATGTCTCATAGTACTGGTACATACCCGACTATCCACCATGTACCACAGTCTGCAGCAGAAAATAACACCACTGTATTCATCACATCACTGAAAGACAGGCTATATACACATGAGGAAGTCAGAACCCTGCATTGTGCAAGTCCTGAATTCAGGTACCAAACAATGCCTACCAAACAATCACGAGACAACTGCCTGAGATAATTATGACACCTCCTGGAAATAAAACACTGGCATAAGGGTGATGAACATCTAACCACTTCTAGCCTAGACCATTCAAAATATATTTGTTTCCTATACTATCTAACCATGTAGTTGTGAATTGAAAAAGAGTTTGGGTTGACAGTTTGACACATTACTATTTTCTTCTATCAGAATTTTGTGAAATCCTACTATATATACAAAAGGAGTGATATTTCAAGAGTTTATCTGAAAAAGAAAATTCGGAACCTACCTATCATTTTAAAGTCCTGGTAAACAAATAATATCGTTGATCTGATTTCAGACTTTTTCACGAACATTTTGAAACAACATGCTATTTCAATTTGTAGTGTCTCAAAACAACACTACAGTGTAGTTTTGAGGGGAAGGTAAATTTCAGACCATTTCAATAGTTTTCAGACTTTAGTGAATGCTCACTTTTATGCCTGAATTCTCAATGTGACCAAATTTCCGGTATACCTCAAACCTCTGGTCACCATTAAAAAATATGTTGGTTGGGTGTATCCCGACCAACCCATCAAACTACTTCCTACCAAAACCTTTTTATTGGCATATCTATCATTTTTTTTCTTCAAGTTTAATGCTAATTCGTAGATTTGATTCCCAAATCGTAAACCTGCTTCAATTCATGCCAATTAATCTCCGTCAGGAAGATGATACAACGTAGAAAACGGAAGTTAAAACTAAAAGTTAGCTCCCCTAGCGGAGAGTTGTCCGCCCTAGGAGAGCTCTCCCATCTATCCCAGCGGCATTACTATAAAGGCTCTGCTCAAATCATTCTAGTCCTCTTTTCTCTGTTGTACCTCGACCAGTGCACATCAAGGAAGTGTTTATACAACCTGGGTTGTTGTTGTTTGTAACGACCCGTAGTATCCTTATCAGTATTGACTTGTGTTTCTTTCTTGTCCGAAATTCTTTCATTATTGCAGGGGTTTTTCTAGCCGTTTTTTCATCGTGGTTACCACGATGAAAAACAATATATATTGAGTTTTGCAGAAAAATTTCAAATTGAGTTTTGATTAAAAAAATTGAGTTTTGCAATTTTTGCCGTTTTCCCACAAAAAAATTGAGTTTTCCCACAACATACCAGTTGTCAGTTGATAGGTTGTTTTGCATGACCCGCCCGCATCAATATTTTGGAAATAAATAATGCCGCATGTATTTTAATTATCAGTAGTTATTGTTCGTAAAAGAAATAAGTAAGCAAATCTAAGTAAAACGAATGAACCTTCACAGCGCGAGTCAGCGCGAAGGCGACTGAAGAGCCGCCATCTTGGTTCACATTCTTGGGGAAAGCCGTAGTTCAAAACGAGGCACAGTCCTTTTCTAGCGAGGATTCCCTCGTGTCAAGCACGTGGCAGTAAATTTTTAACTCCGGCACTTTTGACGGTCGCGTACCAAAGCCATCGTGGTTTCAGTTTATGGATCAGTTGTTTTACTCATCAACCAATTCATTTAACCATCCATTTATCTGATGAAACGCTTTTGAGCGAAGTGGTCGAGCGCTTCACGTCTTCACTCCCGACAACAACAACAACAACACAGACTGTCGACCAATATTATACTCGTAGCTTGAGGACGACGGACATACAAAATTCGTCGCCGTGGACAGAGAATCCATATCTTCAATCAGTGTAAAAGAAATAAAGAAGATTTCAATAAGAGGGGACTCCTGATGTTGAAAATTCGGGTAATAAATTCTGCAGTTATCTTTAATATTGATCACAAGTAAGAGTTTTTTCCCTTGATTTCTGTTTACACAATGTGTGTGCATTTGAGTTTTACTGTCTACCATAATTATTTACATAATGTTTCAATTAAAATAAAGCAAACTTAAAATGTCTCTTTAAAGAATAATTATTTCATAAATATTTTTTTCTGGCGATATTTATGAGAGATTTCAGAGTGTATAAATCTGTACAATAGGAATGTTGCCAGGTTGTATATTCGATCACAGTCTTCTCTGTTAATGGTAAAAAATTTAGCTTCAATAATTAAAAATTATAGCATCTAGCATGTATGTTTTAATTAGCATGAGGTCATGCTAAACAACCTATGGTTTCTGAAGAAGTTTGGTAAACATATGATCAAACATATGACCAACCTCAGTTCTGTAATTGGTGCGATGAAAAAGTTGGAAAAATTGAGTTTCATCATTTTTTTGATGAAAAAGGCAAAAATATTGAGTATTGTAGATTTCTTTGCGCGCCGTAGGCGCGAAAAAAAATTGAGTTTTCAAAATTTTGAAATTGAGTTTATGAACAATTTTGGGCTAGAATAACCCCTGTATTGTCGGAAATTCTTTCATTAGTTATGTCTGAGATTCCGATTTCTAATGCATGTAGTTCGTGTGGGCAATTTTGGTCCAGTTTGGACGCCCACACGGTTTGTTTTACTTGTAAAGAGTTGTGTTATCGGCGTAGTACTTGCGCCGAGTGTGTATTATGGGACCCGTTAGCTTGGAAAAATTATGCCCAAGCTAGACGGGCTTACCTTTTGCAGGCATCTGACGACCCGTCTCTTTCGGAAGTCGACAGACGCCTGTTGGAAATTGCTCTTGTAAATGACATGAAAACTAACGAAGATATCGTTGGAATTGGATTAAATGTTTCCCATGGTCTTAGTAATCGGACCTCGCCCGCTTCTGTTAATATACCGCCAAGCGGGACAGTTCTACGTCTAGATAAATCACAAATTTTAGACAGCTTAGCGTGTACAGGTATGGCAATGTCTGGAGTTGCAGCCAAACCGGTTCCTTTGCCTAGTTCAACAAAGACTTCTCGCCCCAAACCTACCGTGCCTGAGCCGTCCATTGTTCTCGTCGGACAAAAGAATGCAGTGGGGTCGCATATTATCTCGACCTCTCCATTGTCTATTGGTTTATCACACTCCGTTACCTCTAAACGAAATAAACGTCGTCGTGTGTCGGTTTCTCCTTTGCGGGTTAAATCAAAACGCAGTTCTAAATCCGTTTCTCGTTCTATGGTGGGTCGTTCGGACCTACCTTTGAGTGTTCAAATTGCTGACTTGGGGTCTCCGACTATTGCGGATGCTGATTCTTCACATCGTCGGTACCATGCTCCTACTCGACGCTCACGTACACCACAAAGCCGTTCACGTTCTCGTTCCCCGGTTCGGGTTGTTGTTTCACCGCGACGTTCTATTAAACCACATCGCTTGTATTCACATGTGCGTCGTTCTCATTCGCCTGTACGACGATCTCGTTCTCCGGTTCGTAGTTCTCGTCCACCGGGTGATTCTAGTACTACATTTCGGCTTTCCCGTTCTTCGGTTCGCCGTTCTCGTACTTCAATTCTACATTCTCCTGCGTCTCCACGCCGTTTGCCACGGCTTTCGGTATCGCCTTCTGATCTAGATCGCCACGTTCATCTATCGCAGACTCCGTTTCTTGATCATGCAGTCGTCCACGATTTGCCTACTTCTCGCCGAAGTCATATCACTCGTCCGCCTATGCCGGTTTCGTCGAGTTCAGATGATGATTCTGATGATTCCGCCTCTTCAAAAGAAAAGCCGGAACTTGCGCCAAAGATGGATTTTTCAGATAAAATGGATGCGCTTTTATCGTTGCTACCGAATATGCCGCGTCCTTCGATTGTTCGGCCGTCACGTATAGAAGGTCGGACGGCGGCTTCATCGGCCTTTACGTCTTCGACGTCTGCATCTCGTCCTTCGTGTGCGCCGTCACTAGCCTGGAAGGATGATTTAGTGAAGTTTGATCGACAATTAGAGGATGACAGCAAGTTGCGCAAACCTCGTTTTCGTTTTCATTTTGACATTCATGATAACGTGTTGCCCGACAAACCACCCAAACGAGATCGGGATTTGAGTCACATTTCTAAGGTGGCTAGGTTGGCTCCTTTATCGGTCCCTTCCAAAGTTATGGAGAATAATTTGGAAATGTTGCAAGAAATACAACGTGCTTCATCTACCGCAGATTGGTTTCTGTTAGCGGCTTCTCGAATTGCTTTAGATCCTACATCACTTCGAGACGATGGGTCGGCTTATTTATCTCCGGGTCGCGTGGCTTATTTACGTGGTTTTATGGACACGCTCGTTCACGCTAACCGTCGAGTCATCGAAGCTGGTTCGTATTCTTATGTTTCACTTGTTCAAGCGCAACGGGATTCCTTACTTAAGGTGGTCAAACCGGATGTCCCTTATTTGGTTAAGGATCAATTGCTTCATCAACCATTGGCATCCAAGTTCATCTTCAACAATGCTATTGAGTCTGTTATGCCCTCGGTTCGTGAAGAACGGACATCTCGCTTGATTGCTTCTGTAGCTCGTCGTCCGGGCGTCGCCGCGGATCGTAAACCGAGACGAGGTCGTACTTCCTCTACCACTACCACCCAACAGGAGGGGGCCCCTCGGAGTAATTTTCGTGGCATTGACAAACCTCCACGAGGCCGTGGTCGCCGTTCCTTTTGTGGAAAATCTTCCAAACGAAGTGGACATTCCAACAAATGACTATTCCATTCCCGTTCCTGTTCAAGCCGAAGATTTTCAACTTCCTGCTTTCCGCTCATTTACTCATCAGGTCGTGGGCGGGCGTCTACAAGTCTTCTACGAGAATTGGCGGCTCATCACTGACGACGCCTGGATTATAAGAGTTTTAAAGGAGGGCTTCCTATTCAATTTTCAGTCACTGCCCAAACTCATCGCTTGGCCTCGTTCCTCTCGTCTGGCAGTTCCTGCAGGTCACTTACAGACGCTGCTATCTTCGGTCACCACGCTCATCGACAAGGGAGCAGTAAGGGAATTACCACGGACCGAAGACAGTGTAGGTTTTTACAGCCACGTGTTTCTGGTACCAAAGAAGGACTCAGACCAGATGCGAATGGTGATCGACCTAAAGGTTTTGAACAAGCTTCATCTCATCACTCCACCTCATTTCAAGATGCCTTCTGTGTCATCGATTCGGGCCCGCGTACATCTCCAGGATTGGTTGGCCTCAGTCGATCTCCAGGACGCGTATCTTCATATACCAATTCATCCACGTCATCGCCGTTACCTACGCTTCATGATCAACGATCGCCGCTTCGAATGGCAGGTTCTTCCTTTCGGTGTCAACATCGCCCCTTGGTTGTTTACCCGGATCACTACACCGGTTATGGCCTTTCTTCACTTACGAGGGATTCAAATCGAGGTCTATATCGACGACATACTCCTGTGGGCGGCGGACGAGTCTCTCCTCAACGCCCAGGTCCGGTTCACGCTACTGGGTTACAGCACCTAGGTTTCATCCCTCATCCTCTCAAGTCAGAGTTAGTCCCGGCGCAGGTGCGCCGATACATTGGAGCGATATTCGATACTCGGTTACAACTGGTGTACCCTCCGGAGGATCGTTGGGACAAAATTCAACTGCTGGTTCGAAAGTTTTTGTCATCAACGTCACAGACACGGCAGCGGTGGCAAAGTCTGGTGGGTTTGCTTACTTCCACACAGGGCCTTACTCATTACGGCCGACTCCAAGTTCAGCCTCTACAGTATCATCTGTTTCCTTTCCTACAGACGCCTTCCCTAAATCCTGCGGTGCCGGTATTGACGTCTCTACATCCACATCTGATTTGGTGGCTCTCTCGCCACAACGTCATGCAGGGAGTACCATTCCGTTTTCCGGTTCCGGTTCACCATCTTTACACCGATGCTTCGGAGACCGGCTGGGGAGCCCATCTGGACGACTTGGAAGTGTCCGGCAGATGGTCAACATTGGATGCCAGACTTCACATCAACCTTCTGGAGATGAAGGCAGGGCTATTCCACCAAGCGCCTCCACTCAAAGTTTCTCAAATTTGGCGATACATATCGCATGCTGATAGCAAAATACGGATGTAGCGTGCAAGATCTATGGCGCTACGTTTTGTAACGTGTGTCTAATTCCGCTTAACCCGGGGCTAGGGGCCGTATGAGCCCATGTACTTCAAGATCCTCATGGTACTCATATGAACAGTCACAATCAAAGCGTGGCTGAGGTACATCATTTTTAGATGACGACTCTATAGCGAATATTATGGATTAAGAATACTGATCAGCGATACGGATTTGATATTTTGGAACATCATGATGTCTTGCCGGCATCATTGAGAATTGTTGACCGCTTCTCTCTTGCAGGAAACAAGCCTATGTTTATGTATACTTTTGTCTTTTTGAATTTGGTGCTAATACTGTTATATGGAAATGGAATAGGTCTTTGGATTATGGACGCGGATATTCTCTAATGGACGACGGCTGGATTATGAATGACGGACTAGACGCTTGTAATCCTAGCGGTTCAACATTGGAGTCAACGTCTCACGAACTCGTCTCTTCTCATCGCGACGGACAACTCCACGGTCATTGCCCACATCAACAAGATGGGTACCACCCGATCGCTATCAACGTTTCGTCTGGTGTGGGATCTGTACGACTGGGCTCGCCTTCATCATTGTTATATCCATGCTCGCCATGTTCCCGGTCGTCTCAATGTCTTAGCGGACAGCCTGTCTCGGCCAGACACCGTTCTTCAGACAGAGTGGCAACTTCATCGGGAGGTGTTCCGGCAGATTTGCAGCATTTGGGAGTCACCTTTGATCGATCTGTTTGCGACGAGGAACAACGCCCAGCTAGCCCTGTTCGTCAGTCCAATTCTGGATCCTCAAGCCTTCGCCATCGACGCTCTGTCTATCAACTGGGACAACTTCCTAGCTTATGCCTACCCACCGATGGCCCTGATTCTGGAAGTTCTTCAAAAGATTTCTCGACACGACTGCATTATTCTGCTCGTAGTGCCGTGGTGGCCTCGTCGACAGTGGTTTCCGATTCCGGTCCCGCTCCTCACTGCTCCACCACGTCGTCTCCCAGTTTGGCCCAGCCTGTTATGTCAAGCGCACGGGATTCTCCATCACAACCCGCGGTAGCTCAACCTACACGTCTGCAGACTATCCAGAATGCACTCTCACTCCAAGGATTTTCAGCAGAGGTTGCACGGACGATGGTTTCAGCCAACCGATCCTCCACAT
Source organism: Hanleya hanleyi (assembly GCA_036873755.1). Taxonomy (NCBI): domain Eukaryota; kingdom Metazoa; phylum Mollusca; class Polyplacophora; order Lepidopleurida; family Hanleyidae; genus Hanleya; species Hanleya hanleyi. Next base: position 7,040 of record JAVTVY010057141.1, on the reverse strand, counting down.
CGCAGCTCTATCAGGCGAAATGGGCCTATTTCATCTCCTGATGCCGAGAACATGATGCCGATCCCGACTCTGCCTCTGTTTCCCTAGTAGCTGACTTCCTCCTTCACCTTCACCGTGATAAGAAGTTTCAAATCAGCACCATTGAAGGGTATCGATCTGCTCTGGCTAGGGTGTTACGGCTTACTTCGGGCACTGACATTAGCCTTAACGATAATATCTCTGCGCTAATTCGCGCCTTCGCATTACAGTCGCGTCGTACTCGCCAACTATTACCGAAATGGGATATCGGTGTGGTTCTGTGTGCTCTGATTCAACCACCTTTTGAACCCTTAGAGTCCGCGTCTATAAAAGCTGTGTCTTATAAGACGGCCTTCTTGGCGGCGTTTGCTTTGGCGTCCAGAGTGTCTGAACTTCATGCTCTTGAAAGATCTTCTATGACCTGGACAGCGGATTGGTCTTGCATTTCTTTTCGGCCCATTCCTGAATTTATCGCCAAAAACGAGTCTGTTCGTTCAGGTCCGTGCGCTCAATGTTCGTACTCCATTCCTGCGTTGTCAGACTTTGTACATGGCCTCGAGGACGATCTTCTGCTATGTCCCGTTCGAGCCACTCGCCACTATCTTACTCGTACCGATTCTGTTCGCGGCTCTCGGCGCCTGTTATTTCTGTCTCTTCGCCCGTCTGCGAGGCGTGACATTACAAAAAATACCATTGCCGCATGGCTGAAGAAAACCATTAAGTGGTCTTATCAACTGGCCATTGACGCCCCTCCGCTGTTGTCTACCGCTTCTTCCCATGAGATTCGAGCCATAGCTACGTCATGGCCTTTATGGAAGAACTTGTCCCTCCATGACATTGTCCAGTCTTGTGCCTGGACGGCGAACTCCACGTTCACCAATTTCTATCTGAGAGATATGTCAGTCCAATCAGATAGTGTGACCACGCTTGGGCCTCTGGTAGCCGCCCAACACGTGGTCAAGTAAAATTTCAAAAAGGGGGGGGGCGGCATTTTGGATCACCACAGCAAATCAGACAACTTGCTGTATCATCTCATCTCATCTCCCATTCGTAACATATGCTAGAAGGAAGAAATAAGTCAGATGGCCGGCCAGGGATGCTCATTTCATCAATATGAAGGCCTGACACTATGGTGAGTTTTAAACTTTGCCTTAACTGCGGTTTGCTTGTGTCTTTCAGAAACTGACTTCCTTCTAGATGTCTCAGCTGGGTCTCCTGCGTTTCAACTCGAAAGACCGAAGATCTGTTCCAGTCCTAGGGTCAACAGTAGTGATGACAGTACAGAGAGTTGACGATTGCGCAGCCTGACCCAGAGAGCAAGCACGGTCAATTCCAACGCATCCTTCATCACTCCAAGTATGGTGAGTTGACCTGAAGAGGCTTGCGGACTGAGAGTAGTGTAGACTTGGTTACCCTCTAAGCTTCGGGTAGTATACGCTCTCCCCGTACTTATGGTCGGACCAAGGATCTCCCTGTATGCAAGGGCTTGTGGCTGATTCCCCCCCCCCACGACATACAGTGCCTACCAAGGGGACCTTCTTGTTGCCTATCGTGCCCCGGGTATCCTACAACTTGGTGGAAATGTGTACCACACCACGAGCACAGCTACATGGATGGAGACACTCAGATAAGTAAAACACTACTGTATCCACTCCTTGAATTACCCTTTACGTCTGTGACCAGGGCTATCTTGTGGAGTATTAATGTCTCAGATTTATACCCATGTCTGTGTCGTTCCAGCATTTACTAGCCTGCTATGGGAGTTACCACAAGGCCGAGATTCCCGCCTCCATATGTTGGTACTATGGCATGAATTGAAGCAGGTTTACGATTTGGGAATCAAATATCAAACATTTATAATCAATGTTTCTATTTGTTACCAAATCAAACCTGCTTCAATTTGATTGACCCTCCCTCCGTCCCCTCATGCCGGCCTTAAACACTACAGGTCTCGGTAATTACAATGAGAAAGAGGACTAGAATGATTTGAGCAGAGCCTTTATAGTAATGCCGCTGGGATAGATGGGAGAGCTCTCCTAGGGGCGGACAACTCTCCGCTAGGGGAGCTAACTTTTAGTTTTAACTTCCGTTTTCTACGTTGTATCATCTTCCTGACGGAGATTAATTGGGATGAATTGAAGCAGGTTTGATTTGGTAACAAATAGAAACATTGATTATAAATGTTTGATTTTCATTCATTTAGAGTGACATATTTTCCAACCCACATGTACCTACCCAAATTACTGAAATAGGGTTATGCCCAACAAACAATTTTTTAAGGATGGCCTCATGACAAAGATGACCAAACTTTGGGTTTTACCCTAATTAATCTTGGCGGAAAGAAAAAAGTGATTTGAGGTCAGAGGGTAAGGCGAGGGTCAACAAAGTGCCAAAGAAAGCGACTTTGCTGTTTTGGAGGGAAACTATTATTGTTGCACACAAATTATGCATAGATCTGAAACTCGACGTATCAAAATTTAATGGATGTTTTCGTCATTTCGGATCACATTATTAAATACTGTCGAATGTGCAGGCCTATTTTGATGCCCCGAGGTATTGTTGTTAGAAACGACCAAAACTGGAAGAAACAGATAGTCGAGTTCCATCATAACAGACTTTTATCAACATAATGCTCTTTAGTTTTACTTAAATGCATCTCTGACTGTCGCCTCGAGGGCCATGAAACCTATACAGATATTGAGAGATTTCCCACAATGCATCTCTGACTGTCGCCTCGAGGGCCATGAAACCTATACAGATATTGAGAGATTTCCCACAATGCATCTCTGACTGTCGCCTCGAGGGCCATGAAACCTATACAGATATTGAGAGATTTCCCACAACAATACATGTACATGTATCTTTGAATTAATGATGAAACCCGTCATCTGCAAATCCTAATATACTCTATCCCACAAATTGCTATTATATTACACTATTATGTATTCCACTATCCATCCCTGATCACTGATATGTTTACTTTGGCAGGACTGATGGGAATTGACCACATCAATCTGATTAACGAGCTGTTTATATAGATGTCCTGTCCAGCCCAGGCTATAGTACATCCATACTAACTTGGCCCACATTTTCATTGTGTCCTTGTGCAGGGCTGTCATTTATAAAACCAAGGGGTGAATTGTGCTGCATAATAAACCCTTGCCGCGAGTCTTCAAATATGACCAGGTGAGTGGATCACTGAAATTCTTCTGTTATAATTTAACAAAGTTCCCTAACACACATCATGTGGCTTCCTCAGGAATTTAGAAATAATTTTGGTGAAATAATCCGAATTCAATCTGCAGTTGTGCAATCTGACATCGCAACATTGTGTGAATACGGTACAAAAGTTGAGCTCAAGATGACATTTCCTTCAATTTTGTTATGAAATCATTCTATTCCACATCATATGATTTACCCTAAAGCTTTTGCATGAACCACATTTTATTTCAGAAGTATAATATGAAATAACTGACGTGGGAATCCCCGCAGTACTGAACCCCTGTTTTTAGCTCATCTGGGCCGAAGGCCCGATGGGCTTATGTCATGGCCTGACTGTCCGTCGTCCGTCGTCCGTCGTCCATCGTGCGTCGTCCGTCGTGCGTCGTCCGTTGTGCGTAAACATCTTCTTCTCTGAAACCGCTTGGCCGATTAAGCTGAAACTTGGCATGCATGTTCCTCCCAATGAGTACACCAGAATTTGTTCATGCCGTGTCGATACGATTTTAAATATGGCTGCCATGGCGGCCATCTTGAATTTGCCATTGAAACATTGTTATCGCGATTTCTCAGGAACTGCTGCATAGATCTTTCTCAAATGTGGTACACAGGTTCCCCTTCGGGTCTAGTTGTGCAAGATACCTGTTGTGGTCTGATTCACAAATCCAATATGGCCACCAGGCGGCCATCTTGGATTTCCCCATGAAACATTGTTATTGCAATTTCTCGGGAACTACTTTGTGGATCTTCCTCAAATTTGGCACACAGGTTCCCCTTGGGGTCTAGTTGTGCAAGATACCTTTTCTGCTCTGATTCGAACATCCAATATGGCCACCAGGCGGCCATCTTGGATTTCCATATGAAACTTCGTTATCGTGATTTATGAGGAAGTACTGCATGGATCTTTCTCAAATTTGATACACAGGTTCCCCTTAGTGTCTAGTTGTGCAAGATACTTTTGTGGTCTTATTCAGAAATCCAATATGGCCACCAGGCGGCCATCTTGGATTTCGAGATGAAACATTGTTATCTCGATTTCTCAGGAAGTACTGCATGGATCTTTCTCAAATTTGGTACAGAGGTTCCCCTTGGGGTCTAGTTGTGCAAGATACAATTTGTGGTCTAATTGAAAAAATCAATATGGCCACAAGGCGGCCATCTTGAATTTGCCAGTGAAATCTTGTCATCATTATTTATCGTTAACTATACTGCATGGATCTTTCTCAAATTTGGTACACAGGTTCCTCTTGGGGGTCTAGTTGTGCAAGATACCTTTTCTGCTCTGATTCGAACATCCAATATGGCCACCAGGCGGCCATCTTGGATTTCCCTATGAAACTTCGGTATCGTGATTTATCAGGAAGAACCGCATGGATCTTTCTCAAATTTGATACACCGGTTCCCCTTGGGGTCTAGTTGCGCAAGATACAATTTGCGGTCTGATTGAAAAATCCAATATGATCACCAGGCGGCCATCTTGGATTTCCAGATGAAACATTATCGCGATTTCTCAGGAACTACTGCATGGATCGTTCTCAAATTTGGTACAGAGGTTCCCCTTGGGGTCTAGTTGCGCAAGATACAATTTGTAGTCTGATTGAAAAATCCAATATGGCCACCAGGCGGCCATCTTGGATTTCCAGATGAAACATTGTTATCGTGATTTCTCAGGAACTACTGCATGGATCTTTCTCAATTTTGGTACAGAGGTTGCCCTTGGGGTCTAGATGTGCAGGATACCATATATGGTCTGATTGAAAAATCCAATATGGCCACCAGGTGGCCATCTTGGATTTCCCCATGAAATTTTGCTATCGTGAATTCTTAGGATATTACTGCATGGATGTTGATACACAGATTCCCCTTGTGGTCCAGTTGTGCAAGATACCTTTTTTGGTTCATTTCGAAAATCCAATATTGCCGCATCTTGAATTTCCCATGAAACTTTATCATAAAATCTCAGGAAATAACTGCATGGATCATGGATTGTTCAGGGGGACAACACAAGTTAGAAACTCATCTATTGCAGTTCTTTAGTAAAAATTTCTCACAGCTACTTTCTCCAGTTACAGACAGATGACCTACAGTGCCGTGGCACTAACTTTTACATCTTCGCAGACAGATGGGGGTATGTCTTGGTTAGGCCATACCTCACCAGAAATGTCCTGTTACATCTCATTGCCATCGTAACAACCCAGTCGCACATATTTCGTACTCGACATGTCTCCCCCTGGTGCATATACCCACAAAATATTGGAATCGTAGCTAAGGTTAAAAACTGTCCAATGTACTGTCCGGACACGAAGTGGACAGATGGACGAACGACTGCAATCACATAATAAAAATTGGTTCTGGTTATTGCTTATACAGCTTACTGACAATCACACATTATATTTTGGTATAATTGCCTTTATTCCGTAACCTTCAATTACAATCATGAATTTGCAGCTTGACCTCCTGTGAAATCGACTATGTTGCCATTTTGTTCAGGGGAGACAACGCAAGTTAGAAACTCATCTATTGCAGTTCTTCAGTAAAAATTTCTTGCAGCCACTTTCTCCAGTTATAGCCAGATGAGCGCTACAGTGCCGTGGCACTATCTTTTTAATTTTGTGTCACCTTAATTGAAGGAAAATATTTCCTTCAATTTTGCTATCAAATAATTGTATTCAACATCTGACATACAGCTTTTGCACCAACCGTTTGTGTCCACACATGTAACTTACTATATTAATTACAACTGAGTTCCTAAAGTTTGGGTGCACACTGCATATGATCAATTTCCTGAATTGAATTGAATTCAACCTTGTGGTTCTTCAGACTGCCAGATAATGGCATGCAGACTGTGTGGTTGTTCATTGTACAGGGAGCTTTGTATGGCTTTCATGTCGGCACACCTACCACTACCCTCAAGGAGAGCATGTCCTCACCCTCAGGGCGCCGAGCCGCACCCTCTATCTCCAAAACTAGACCTTGCCCGACCCTCATATATTGTGTTTGAGCCTATATATATCCAATATATCTCGGCAGAAAGTTGAAATTTGTGTGTAGTCTGCAATATTGGTATAATTCTGCCACCCCTCAATGAATTGCAACCCATAAGGTCTCAATTTATCAGGCACAGACCCATGTTTTTGTATTTGGTAAATGCATGGGGGTCCCTTGTCTATAGATCTTGCTTGGAATTGTTATTCTTGTCAATCCGCCTCTGGGTGGCGCCTCCTGGGGGCCAAGTTAAAATTGCATTTCCAGACAATAACTTTTGAAAACCTTAAGGATTCTTTCCGAATTTGGTGTGTAGCTGTCTTGCCTCAAGATCTGGCTTGAGAACGTTTTTTGTGTTGATTCGTGTATAGGTGGCACCACCTGAAAGCTAAGTTAAGTGTTTCCAGACAATAACTTTTGAAAACCTGGACCGATTTGAACATTCCAAATTTGGTGTGTAGGTACCTTCAGGGGTCGCAAAGAATTTTTTCAGTTGCTCGCCATTTGGCGAGTAAGGCTAAAAATTTACTTGCCACATTGGCGACCTGATGTTTATTCACTCGGCAATCCAGAACGACCTTTCCATGTAATAAAATGACAGACGAATCAGTGTTTCCAACAACATTATAATCCAGTGTTACTTTGCAAAAAAAGAAGAGAAAAAAACCATGTTGCATAGTACTCTCGAAATATTGCGCGAACGAAACGATCATTCCTGTGTCAGTTACGCAAATCCGAAATGGCCAGAATGAAAAGTCGGTCAGGTGAAACAAAAGTTCCAAACTCTTCTCTGCAAACTGTTACCACATGACGTGTGT
>JAVTVY010057140.1:0-30153 GCA_036873755.1 Hanleya hanleyi | reverse complement strand
AAAACATTGTTGAGAGCCCTTCACATTATTGCTTCGATTTTCTTAAGGTTTTAGAGTTAGACGAAATAGCGTTTCTTTTTCTCATTCTACTATGTAAACACAGCATGGTCCAAACATAATGTAACGTTTTCCCCATTGTTGTTCAGGTTGGCTTTGCGGAAGCTTTGTTCTTGAACAAGATCGACATCTACGAAACCTATAACGCAGGGGGAGTTCGGCTGATTTCGGCACGCATACCCGGGAATCAATGGGGAATACTGTACCAAAATAATACCGTCGCTGTGATTCGCACAAGTAGGATCTTCTCTCCAACAATTCCGGTAAGAGTAACTTTGTTCTTGATCATCATTCAATACGATATACTGGTTGTCTCCCCTTGGCTGGTTATCTCTCCACTGGCTGATTATCTCCCCCTAGGCTGGTCTCTTTCCTTGGCTGGTTATCCCCCTTAGGTTGGTTATCGTCCCTTGGCTGATTATCCCCGTGTCCAGATGAGCATACACCCATTTACGTTTGTCCTTTTATCGTGATGTATATGAATTTCTACAAATTACCAAACTTAATAATTCTCCAAGATCGATAGAACTGAGGTTATCTCGATTTGAATACTTGTCTTACAAAAGCGATCCTCTATTTCAAGTTTCAAAAGTTTCAGCTATAGCTGAAACAAAATAACAATGTCTCAGTTTTTAGAATTTTGGCCTAAATTCACAGTCTAAACACCAATATCTCAGAATTCATACGATTATTTGGAGAACAGATCGAAGTAATCAGGTAAATCTTCGAATCCACTATGAACAGTTTTTAATAAATAAACTGGACACTTCAAGTGATGGAATTAAAGCGATAAACAGATTAGCGCACCGTACTGATTGCACGTCACAAATGTGAATGTCCAGCTTGAGACGATCTGCGCTCAATCAGGTGAAAATTTAAAATATCACATTAACACACACATATTCGCCAAAATATTTTCCCCTGGGTTATGATTTACCAAACATCTTGTAACTCTAAAATGCCCCCAGAGTTGCTAGCCTCCAAACCGTGTTCCCATTTGAATTCGAAACTGAGCATATTTATTTTATTCAAAAGACCAAGGTCATAACATCTCAAATTAAATGTAGTTTGTCTGGACTGTTCATAATTCTTCGTGTTCTTCAAAAGCACATGTAGATTGTCCATGTACTAGCTTCCAAAAAGCCTATTGGTTTGTCTTTTGTGAGATTTTGGCTATTATAACATTTGTAATTAGGATCATCGTTCATGGCGGGGCATATTTATCCCTGGATCCACATTTGTCTTAGTCTGACTATTGAATGTGCCTGACACATGTATGCAATTTACATGTATCAAAGAAGGATTTCTTTCTTCCCAAGTACGGTATTGAGAATAAGCTTATCACCTGCAATAATGTTCTGTGACACTGATTAAGCTCGCCGCAATTTTCACAGGATCTTGCAAATGCCACCAGGCATTTTGGAATATTACTATCCAGAAACGGAATTGTAATCGTCTCTCGTCTCGTAAAATCGACTTGAGAGGAAGCCCTTTCACTCTTGTAAAGTTATGGGTCCAAATATGATATTCCATCTAGACTAGCAATACTTTCCTTCATATCCAGTAAAGAAAAGGGCATATCCTTCACAGAATTGCTAATATAGAGAATATTCAGTGCTAGGTGATCGTCTATACAGTGTTGTTGAACGATAAGGAACGGTTCCTGTACACGGCATTTGACAAAAATATGTAGGTTTTTTGTCTTGGTGGGAAATGTAAGCCGCAGGACGGCGGGGATTACGGGTTAGTGTTTCTGGGTATCCCTGCAATTACCATGTTTACTCCCTGTTGAGACGTTTACTTCATCAGACGCCCTCTATGCTCATCCATTAACATCCGATGATTTCCAGGCTGATCTGTCATCACAGCTTCCGAGCTAGCGGATCTAATTCCGCTTAAGCCGGTGCTAGTGGCCGTGTGGTTACTTCATAAATTTTCACCTGAACATCTGCAATGGGAGCGCGGTTGAGATACCAAGGCCACGTCATAGAATCCTGCATATTCTATTCTGAATTTGAGAGACCGAGGGACGCTTTCCTGTGACCGACCAAGTATTATTATCCGACCATATTTTTCCTGGCCGGAGCGACAATATGTTGACTGGTCGGAGTTCCACCAGACAATAATTTGTCGAACTGTACCATACTTATTTCTTAGTCGCCTTTTTCGACCAAAACATTACTGACCAACTTTTTTTTTGATCAGATACCCTTCGACCACAGTTAACATGGTCGGAGGGAGCATATATTTCTTGGTCGCTTTTTTTCGACAAAATAAATCCAACCAACTTTTTCTTGGTCGGATACCCTTCGACCACAGTTTACATGTTCGGAGGGAGAATATACTTCTTGGTCGCAAGAATTTCCGACCAAAATTTTTTGGTTGGATACCACCACAGTTTACATAGTCGGAGCGATCACATACTTCTAACAGTGTATGGTTGCTTTTAGTCGCCAGACGTCAACGATTCGTACCTTTTTCATGTCTCTCCAATATGGTTAACTTTCTATAATTTCTGCATATAGGCATATTCCTACGAGAACAGATATGGGTGTACCCAAAGCGATGCATAATTGATACCCATTGGTATACCTATACGCTATATTACTTGAAATTCAAGCAATTCTATAAACAAAGAAACAACATCACTAGAATGATATCATTGACGTGCAGTAGAACTGAAGAAAGCCTAATGGCTTCTCATATTAACTAGCTCCGATGGGGTCCATCTCTACTGTGTAAAGCCCCGACGCCAAAGTCATTCCGAACTGTAGTTGTCGGGAAAATGCAGAACGGCTCAAATTTCCAAAGCCCAGTCATAAACAATAAAATAATTCAGAAAATGTTGATCAGAAACTGATCAGTTTTAGCTTCACGCCAGACTGAAAGATTAGGCGCCACAACAACAGCCGGTTTCTCTAGACCCCTTCTGAGTTGCGGTCTCTTGTGTGAAGCTAAAACTGGACAGCTTTTGAATAAGAACTTAATATAAAGGTAAGATCATACAGAATCGAGCTATTTTATTGTTTGTGATTACGTCTTCGAAAAATATAAACCGTCCAGCATTTTCCCCAACAACTACAACTGGGGAATGGCTTGGCGCCGGAGCATTGGTCTTAGAAAGGCCCCACCGGAGCTACACTTTGAATACCGATATTGTTAATTCAATAAGGTTCCGATCCGGAATAGCAGTAAGGAGATTCGATAAATTCGCAGTAGATACATGTTTGTAAGGTATGTGTCCTTTGCCGCCTATACGTCTATGGCATAAATACCTTTAACATTTTTAGTTATCCACATGCATTCGACATCTTAATTTTTTAAGTGGTAGCAGAATAGTTCTCAACATCATTTAACAATCTGGACTCCTGTAAACAGAGAGGACAGAGGTCTGGCTGTACAACTTCTGGAACCAGCCATCAATCTAGCTGCATACATTTTTTCATTCATTTTGGAAGTTCAGTGCAATGTTGGTATATCCTTATGGCAGGTGGAGGTCTGCAAGAAATTCTTGTACCATGGTGTCTGTCAATGTTAGTTTTGTTGGGGTAGGGTATTCCTATCGATTTGGCGATAGTATCCAAGATCCGACCAGTTAACAACGCGCAGTTGAAGCTCCCACCGGATTGTTTTTTGGTCGGCTGTGAGATTTTTTTGTGGCTCTGCTCTCTATATTTTGCTCCCTTCGTCAATGGTATTTTAAGGTCCATATTACATACTGGATGCTCGTATGAGGTAGTCGAATAATGAGAATCTAACTCAACCGGTCCCGTGTTGAAATCATATATAATGTGAATCCATATTATGAATTCAAGGACCGTAGGTGCATAATTTGTGCCCATTGAAATACATATAAAATGTTAAATTATTGATAATGAATCCCAGCATATATGCTGTTGAATTATTGATGATGAATTCCAACAAATCTATGAACAAAGAAATTCGTGAATGATATCACTTATGTAAAATGGAGCTTGAGAAACTTCTTATGGTATATGACATTAATGACCACCAGTTTTCTTGAACACTGACACGAGAATAAACTAAGGCGTTCCATTAGCTCATGATGATGGATGGCGTAAGAATAGAAAAATTCCAGGTTAATAAGCTGTAATTCGTGTATAATTTGTTACACCGAGTTTCTCGATAAGACGTTTTGAGTTTCCATTCATATTTTTTCTAGTTGGTTGTACATTACTTCCCCAGGGTAGTATAGGGCTATGGTCAAGAAGATGAAGATCATTTTGGTAGTGCAACCTTGTCAGGGATATCATTTTCCTTTGAAAATGTTTTTGGTTATCAAATCGGAGCGATATGCAAGAGGTGGGAAAAATTGACGTCTGGCGACTGAAATACAACCATATGACTTTACAGGAAAGCATCTTCCGGTACCCCCATTCAGACCCGAGAATACGGTGAATTCTCGGACGTAGCCTTAGTATCGCAGCCGCGATTTTATTGCAGCGGTTCATTTGGAGACTACGAAGTCAACATGGGTGAATGCAAGAATACCCCCAAAAACAAGCCTGTAATGCCCGACGTCGAACGACTTAAATTTCCCACCAAAACATGGTCGATCGTGTTCAAACGATATGATTCAGCGAGAAATGTTTGTCAAAATGACCCAATCCGTCTGGTATTTGGTATGTATTCGATATTGTGAAATTACAAGCGTCTAGTCCGTCATTCATAATCCAGCCGTCGTCCATTAGCGAATATCCGCGTCCATAATCCAAAGACCTATTCCATTTTCCATATAACAGTATTAGCACCAAATTCAAAAAAACAATCATAGTATACAAAAACATAGGCTTGTTTCCTGCAAGAGAGAAGCGGTCAACAGTTTTCATTGATGCCGGCAAGATATCATGATGTTCCAAAAATATCAAATCCGTATCGCTGATCAGTATTCTTAATCCATAATATTCGTTATAAAGTCGTCATCTAAAGAATGATGTATCTCAGCCACGCTTTGATTGTGACTGTTCATATGAGTACCATCAGGTTCTTGAAGTACATGGGTGCATACGGCCCCTAGCCCCGGGTTAAGCGAAATTAGACACAAGTTACGAAACGTAGCGCCATATATCTTGCACGCTACGTTCGTATTTTGCTATCAGCATGCGATATGTATCGCCAAATTTGACAAAGTTTGAGTGTAGGTGCTTGGTGGAATAGCCCTGTTTTTAAAGTTTCTGCACCAGTGTTTTGTGACGTTGATTAAAGTCGTCACATTTAACACAGGGTCTAGCAAATGCTGCTAAGCGAGATATGTATACGCCATATGCAGGTTCCACTGGAATATTACTGTCGATGTCGAAATTGTAATCATCTCTTTTGTCATAAAGTCGACGAGAGAGAATGCCCGCTTCATTTTTATAGAGATATAGATCTAAATATGATGCGCCTGTAGGGCTATCTGTAGTTTCCTTCAAATCCAGCGTTGATTGATCATGACCTCATGAATGAACCTTCACACTGGGTCACCATGAAATACCCGTGAGAGTATATAAAAAAATATCCATTAACCACGGAGCATTGCTGGTATTCTTTCCACCTCAGGAAGCAACGTTTGATAGTAACTAGAGTGAAGCACGCCTCGTCTACACACATGTTTACAAAAGGTGCATAGTGGGGACATCCACAAACAATCATACAAGTTGGGACATCTTTATTTATTGACTATCTAAGAAACCTCTTACTGGTTTGTGTTCTGGGCAGCCTCAGGATGTTCATGACACGTTCATGCCAGTTCACATTTGCACAGCACTTGAAATAACCAAACCCGTATTCCATTCTACAAGCGGGGACACATCAAAGTGGGAACGCCCAGGCAAACACCCGTTTTCAATTTCAAACACACTTGGGGTTTCTCCGTTAAAAATATGGACATGTACCTTATTTTTCACTATAGTGTTGCATACAAGATCATAAAACGGTCAGCGAAACTAATTCCCAGTCTTTGTTAAACCGGGGACGTCCACGGTTGGAGGTGTGTCCCCAGTATGAAGGTGTGTATTCATATAAATGTCTATACACCTTTCGTGAACGCACACATACACACAGAAATACACCGTTCAAATTTAATATTTTGATATAACATTTATATATAATTGGTATACTAGCACAGAATTCATAGAGCATATATTGCTGAAATGTTGAAAGCTGTTACATTAAAATAATATAGCGTTGGCAGTCGCTGGATCACACTGATATTTGAAAAGAAACAAGGGGAATAACTTGTTCCGACGAAAAGTACGCGCACGTGTTGTTCTGACGACGCACGTAAGAATATAGCTATTTTTTCAGCAATGTCAGCAGGGATCGCATTCGTTGTCGATGATAAAAGTGCCTCAAACGAGTGAATATTTGCTTTCGCAGTTTATGCGTACTGTTCTGTGACTAAATACGAATGGATTCGTACAGCGAAGGCAAAGACTAGTTCTCTAATTTAAGACAAATACTCAGTCGACTAAAATTGCCAGAATATGTTAGTGAATTGGCTTACGACTATATAATGTGGTTGTTACACACGATTTATATATAATCTGATTGATCCCTAACTCTGTTCCCAATATCTGATCTCCCTCACCTCCCTCCCTCCCCAATGTGCGACCGTGAGAAGTACTGACTTCTAATTTATTGTGTTGTATGTCCAGATACAAATACAAACCGTTTTTACCTCATCAACCACGACTATTGACATTTCTGGCCACTTGTTCGGACAGAAAGCCATACTGTAAGGAGCGTCATCTCGGGGCGACCAATTCTCAATCTAAACTTTCTTTATTAAAACATTTGTCTGGACTCCAGTGACTGATCTGTACATCTATTTCAACGAACGTCCGATGAAGGAGCCATCAAGTGGGGGAATAGAGTTTAGAAACGAGTATCCCATTTGCCGGTAGCCAATAAAAAACTATATTTGAAAAAGAAAACACGATCCTAATTTTTTAATTAGCTAAAAATTGAGTAAATATGCATTGGCTAGTCAGTCGGCTACTATCTATTTTTTTTGTTCCCCCTCCCCTTTTCTTGTCTTATACAAACCCTCAAAACATACCCACTCCCTCTTGTTTTCGAAAGGTGCATAATGGGATCATCCACAGACAACCATACAAGCGGGTTTTATCTATTGGCTATTTAAGAAACCTCTTACTGGTTTGTGTTCCGGGCGGCCTCAGAATGTTCACAACACGTTCAGACCAGTTCACATTTGCACAGCACTCGAAATAACCAAACCTATTTTCCCACTCTATAAAGTGGTGACACATCAAACCATTCCTGCTAAGTGTGGACACCCAGGCGAACACTCGTTTTCAATTTCAAACACACACCTTTCATTATATTTCCATGTGTTCGGAACATGATTTGTGGCCAGGAACAATACGTTAATGCCTGTATACACTTTAACATCTATGTAACAAACCGATTTCTCTCAACCTAAAATCGAATCTTCTAAATTAGCGGCTTGATAAAAAGAATCGCTTACAATCTCAAAATCTATACAGTCGATCAAAATATGTTTGAGTGTGAGTTTTTCATTTCTCTACACCCCGTGCCTGGGTCATATTTTTAATAAATGTCATTCGTGAATGATCGATTCTAAAGTGCCTGATGATAGCGTCATTGAAACGCTTCTGACTGCCAATAGGCAGTTCCAGGAATGGGCAACTGACCTCGTAATCCCATAATATGACAGTCTTGCGAAATCCCACATTCCATGACGACATTAAGATATGCCGAGAACGAAAGTATGGTAGGGAGATTGAACTGTAACTCGACCTATCTGTGCTCCGTCCTAACTAGGAAACCCCATGATCGACAGAGATAAATGGATAGATATTATCTCCACCTTCTGTCTTTCTTTATAATTATTATAGTTATCCCCACCCACTACATGCAAAGCAGACATATCAGTCAAGTTTGAAACACCACCCGCTACAAGGCTCGGTATGCTAAGGATGATTTAATGTATACATGGCAGACAGAAATGAAGGTCCTCACAAGTCATTTTCCCTAAAATAAGACACCCAACTATACTTTTCGCATACTCTTCCTCTTTTATCATTGATATTCTTATTAAAGTAGCATAACATAACTTCAGATACCCATGTTAAATTTGAATACATGTGTCGGTTGAGAAGTTTCATCATGTAGTGCAATCCATATATGGTGCCATTATTCATTGCAGACTCTTTCCTGTGAAGTAGACGCGTTGGGGATAGAGGTTAACTGCACGGCCAGTCGTGACTATGTGGAGATCGATGCCATTCAGATCCATGGATCCAAAGGTGAGGTAAACATGTTATAAATTCATTCAGGTTATTGTTTAACTCGAATTGATGGACATACTATATCTGAAGCTAGTAGGTACATGCCCGATTCACCATTTATTATCCACAATATAATTCAGCATCCATTGAAGTTGCCTCTGAGGTTTCCAAAAGACCAGACACTTTTAAACATAAACATTTTATTCACTTTTGACGTCGATCGTGGTACAGAAGTTAATATACGATGCAATAACATAAGCCATCACGTAAAGACTCTATTACAATAAACAGTTCGAGGAAGGCAGATCTTAAAATCCGAAGACATACAAGTTTATTTATTGCTTAAATACATTCAAATAAACCAAAACTACTTTAGCTAAACACTTTATCCAATCACGTTTACGTGCTACCGTTAATAAATATTTACCATCCTTACTGTGAGAGATGTTTCTTTTCAAGAGCCCACGTGCTTTTGTGAATATTTATTTATAACTTACTATCAGTGATCTCATAATTAAATTACTCCACTTGGGTTTAATTTAATCACACTTTTTGAAGGCAGCTATTAAAGAATGACAAAGACTCGCTGCAAGATATCTCTACCAGCTTAAAACGGATCTCAGATTTAAGCCCAGGAAACTATCAGTGGCCAGGGACAGTCAGCGTTCGGTCAAGAACCTTGTTACTATCTGAATTTAGCACATCTTGAACTCCAAATAAAAACACTATATGAAACTAAGCTCTGACCAGGAGCGTAAACATAAGCATGTACATATATACTGTATAGCCTAAGCATGCATACATGTAATATACACAACAAACGATCACCTGCCAATTCTATTAACAATTTATAATACAATATAAATATATATGCAATTCTCATAAAATATAGAAGGAATTGAATCTTCAAAACACATCTCATATTTTACACGCAGAAGGCATTTACTCGGCCTATTGTCTTTAAAGATCTGTCGAATGCTTCATAAAAAATGATAAATTAGTAAATTAGTATCTGATGTTTATTTTTTGCGCACTTCTTATCCACACAAAGCAAGGAGACAATTTACCGCTATATAACGCAAAAAACAACTGGCTGATGTTTACCCGTTTATTTCATGCCCGGTTGGAATTTGTTGCTAATATTGAAATTTCCAATAATGCCGTCATTATCTTATGTCAAATCCGTAAATGAACAACGAAGCCTTTTTCCAAGTACAATAAATAAATGCACTGTGAAGACATTGTGATATAGCGCTCACCTCGGAAGCGGTAGGTCCCAGATTCGATCCCGGCCCCCGTGTCATACCGAAGACTAAAAAATGGAACTTGTATCTTTGCCAGGCACCCAATAGAAAGAGGATAGATCAAGGAGTGGTTGATCCGGTATCAGGATAATTAGACTGGGTCCTCGTGAAATGACCAATCAATTGTTCAGAGCGACGTTAAAATGTTACTATGTTTACACGATCGTGTAAAGCCGAATATATTTTCTTTGAGTTGTGAATGCAGGAAACGGATGAGATACATATCCCATCATTTTAATGAATGATTCCTTACGCACAGTAACAGACATTAGATTCGCTAATTAACAAACACTTTTCAGATCGTAATTGTCGAAAATCATAGGCATAAAGATACCTGCGCTCGATAAAGACCAGGCAAATTTGAAATGTTTTAATTTTCCAAAGTATACAGAATACAGAAAATAAAAAATTATTTGGTATGGCGTAATATTGCCCGCCACTGCACGATTGTGGATATGAAATGATATTTGAGAGAAATTGGAGGTGAGCGCGATTCGAAACCACGACCCCATCTAAACGCAAAGAAAGCTCAACCGAATCAGCTATGCAGTCATAGCTCAGGCGATGGTGCATCGGCGCGTTTAATCGGGGTCGTGAGTTCGAATTCCGCTGACGACCATTTTTTCTTTCATAATGATATATGCATATTCGCACGGTGGCGATCAATTCCCCAATATAGCTGCGAGAAATGCAGCACCGAGACAATGCGCAGGCCTCAGAGCCGCCATAGCTCAGTCGACAAAACATCGGCACGTTTAACCGGGATTGCTTTTTCACTCAAAAATCATTTCATACACTAAAGACAGTACACGGGAAGGACTTGAGTTGGAACTGAATCGGGAAAACAATCCCACTGAGGAATTTCTGCTGAGAGGAATTATAGAGTTCTCTCCGGGGTAAATCTTCGTTCAGTGTGCTTATGTCACAGAATGCGAAATATCAAACAGACCGCATTAGAAATATAATTCATGTTAAACTGGTTGTAGTCAGTTGAAATACAAAATTCATCATTCAGCCGTCGTCCATGAACAAATCTCCGCGTCCATATTCCAAAGACCTATTCCATATGCCATATAACAGTATTAGCACCAACTGCATAGTATACATAAACATAGGCTAGTTTCCTACACGAGAGAAACGGTCAACGGTGATGTTCCACAAATCAGTGTTCTTAATACACATGATATTCGTTGCAAAGTCGTTTTCTAGAAAATGATGTATCTCATTCTCGATTTCCTGGTGTCTGTTCGTCTGAAGGCCATGAGGATCTTGAAGTACATGGGTTCATACGGCCCCTATACCCGGGTTAAAAGGGATTAGACACATGTTACGAAACGTAACGCCATAGATCTTGCACGCTAAGCTCGTGTTTTGCTATCAGCATACGATGTGTCGCCAAATTTGAGAAACTTTGAGTGGAGGTGCTTGTTGGTTTAGCCCTCGTTGATAAGTTTCTACAATAATGTTTTGTGACGTTCATTAAAATCGTCACATGTAACACAATATCTAGCAAATGCTAACTTGATAATGTGATGTCCAGCATTGTAATATCACTTGTCTTTATTGCACCATGTAAGCGTCTTGTCTATGTCTTGTGTGCTGTCCTCAGTGTTTTATAGGGTGGATGGAGGGTGTCTAGTTCCATGCCGCTTCAAAGATTTCTTCTTTAAAGTAGCAGGAAAGCAACTCGGCTGTGTGGTGCTTAGTTGGTTCGTCGCGATATAGCTGACATATTGTTGAAAGCGACGTTAAATTATGTTCACTCACTATGCGAGAATGCACGTCCCACGGGAATGTTGCTGTCCGGAATGGATAGTTTACGATGTCGAAATTGTAATCATCTCTTTTGTCGTAAGTCAACGAGAGAGAAGGCCCGTTTCAGTTTAATGGAGGCATATGTCTAAATATAATGTGCCGTTTATGTAGGGCCATCTGTAGCTTCTTTAAATCCAGTGAAGGTGCATATATATTATCCACTGTATAAATTATATAGCGATTATCCACAGCGACAAAACCGTCTATATATCGTTTGGTGAATGAGAACGATCGGGCTTTGAATTCATACGCCAGCATATCAATAAATCTGTATTTATGGTCGTGTGAACAAATACATTTAGACTAAACTTGGGTGTATTTACTCGACTCAAAGAAGCGATATGTTATGCTGATTTTAATTCAGTATATTTTAATTTCATTTAGAGTGTATACGAGGAATGTGGGGGACGTGTTGTAATAACACTTGTGGGAACTGCTGGAATAGTAGTCGATGTATCAAGACGGACGGTGTTTGTCCAAAGTTAGGAGATAACTACAGGTGCGTTGCTGGGTACAAGAGAGATCAGTGTTTACAAGGTAAGACGTTATGGTTATGTGATGATATATCAATACAACAACTTTATAAGTATTGGCACCGGAAGAGAGGCATGAATTAGTTATTGGGAAAATCATTTCGATTCATAATAAGCCTGAACTGTTCCATCTAACGCTCTGCAATGAAGAGCAGATGCAGTCAGCAGTATTTCGAAATAGGACTCGCAATATTATAGTAAATTTTATCTGGTCAGGTATAGAAGGCATACAGTTAATTTATCTGTTTATAGCTATAGGCAGGGCATAAAATAAACTACATTGTGAGCGGGATAGATCAGAACTCTTGGAAACGTCGTGAGCATCTATTTTATGTCACTACATTCCTCATTAAATGTCACTGTCGTCAGTAACAGTTTTCTCTGCAGATTTAATACACATATGCATTTGAGTGCGAATAGTTTGATACAAGTTTAGTCATATTTTTGTTTGTATGACAAGAAAATGTCTTCCTGTGTGAAAGTTTCCATTGGAACACGGCAGTCTCCTGAATACCTTAAGTAAGGCGTTAATGGTTGCAAGCCCATTTCAGTCATATCAGATATGAAGTCAAGCTGCAATGAACAAAATAGGATTTGACCAGGATCATAACGAGATATTGTAGACCATAGTTGCAAGTATATCTTGTGCATTTAATTACTAAAAATTAGCAGCTCCACTCCGAAAATCCCATTGTATTTTATCAATGCCAGGCGGATAGTTGTTTCTGTGATGGCGAAACTGTTCCAGTCTAGTTTCTTCATGAAACTCGCAACAAGACTGGGAGAGTGAAGTAACTCGGTGGATACAGAAGAAGTACTGAAACCTATATGATTTCGTGATGATTAAATTCTTGATCTGTTGTTCCTTTAAGAATTCTGACGATCTTAGTATTTTCATTGTGTCATAGTTATTAAACATTTTTGCCCTAACAACACCAGATTGCGGGAAATAAAACCAAAATATCAAATGTGTTTGGATTGGTGGGGTGCCGCCGAATCCCCATAGCTATTCACCCAAAATTTCGGCCGGTAGCGCTGGGCTCTTACATTTGCATGGAGTAATTCTAAAATGCTCTATCTGATAGCTGTGCGTTGATTGATTCAGACCTCGAAACATGCAGACATTATCATCGGATAATCTTCATTTCCGGCGTCGTCGGATATCTGAATTCACTTACCATGGGAGCGGCCATCTTGATATTAGACGAGTAACAGGTGTTTTATCGAGCCATACTTCGCAGACGAGCCGTGGAGTGATCCAACTAGTTTCATATCGTAAAACGACAGGATTGTATCACCCGTTCGTGGTTAACACATTAATATTAATTCTGTTATAATGAATTCATCGAATAAATGTCCTTTAGTACTATATTAGTATGGCTGAGAGACCAAATCGATGACCATACATGATCAAGCTATTCACCTGTACGTCTGTAGCAAAATGTGTGAGATTGAACTGCGAGTTACTAAGAACTCGAAACAGTAAAACACGCGGATCGGATTGATGTGTAGAGAAAGTCGATCTAGGTTTAATTTACAATGACAGACATCAATAAAGACATAGTGGCTTGATGATGGGTCCCATATAATGCCACAGCGCGAACTCTTACATAAGGCTATGTGAAGTGACTTAATACGTCAACCAGAGAACATTACTTTGAAAGTCCTAGTTCGGCATACGGTTCATGTGCACATTTTGCCAGCAAGTACTAACTTCCGGCTAACTTCACACTCTCCAGATGTGTCCTTGCGCGAACTACATTAGTCAAACCTTTAATGAAAACAAACAAATCGACGATTTTTTAACCGTAATGGTGCATTGTGTCCTGTATTCACCAGTTGCACACGTAATCGCTTTGTAATACGCAGATTATAAACTACAAACGTTTCCGCCGGCATTGATGCAACTTTTCTTGTTTGTTTTGTTGTGATCTCTTTTATTCACGTGCCGAACTGGTGGCGTCACATTTTTGTGGCGCAGAACCACAAGCTGACCCACGATTGGTTCATTCACTGTGTAGTGGGTGGAATTCACACAGCTGTATCGCACGAGCATGGGCTGCAAAGTAGTGGCGAAATTCTCCCATCAACATCGCATAAGTTTGCCATTCCACTTTTGAGTTGAGGGAAAATTTGTCAGTATGCATGTTAGAATGGAGTTAATGACCTCCTTAGTGAATATTATCGTGTAATAATTGTTCGATGTTCAGTTTTAGACCTCATCAAAAAAACCGCGGGTCTACGCCGCTCGATCTTTGCATACCCATAAAATATTATAACGAGTTCATCAGTACTAACTCTCGTCTAACATGTCCTTCAATAACTAAACATACCAGAGCAACGTAGCGATTATTATGTCTCATTATAACCCTGAGTTTGGTGTAGTTTTTGCTCGAAAGTGTTGTCAAATGCTAGGATAATATCTGGTAAAAAAAAATTTTAATGAAATTCCATTTCGATATAACCCAGCCATGACATTGTTCATAATTTCTTTCTTTAGACTGTGATCCAGGAGAATATGGTCCAGATTGTACTGAGACCTGTGGTCGCTGTACCGGTGGAAGATCTCAATGCACAAAGGTTTCTGGTGAATGTCCGCTGATATTATCATCACCAAGATGTGCGCCTGGGTTTAAAGGGACTCTTTGTAAAGATAGTGAGTAGTCCAAAATGTGTCTCTTTGTGCACAGAGTAAACTCGGCAATTTCAGCAGATTTGCATGTAGACCATAATGATATCAACATAACAGAATTCCTTTCACGTGTATTTTAGTTAGCTTTACAGTTACAGGGATTGGCGACTATCGGAAGTCTTCAAGGCGTTCGCCACCTGTCACAAGCAACACGGTTGATGGATTAACCCCCTTAAATGAATGCTTTACTCAATTCAAATATGCTTCTGTCGTGAAGATGTGTACTTTAAAATAAAGTGTGCCAAATATTTCTTGCCAGTGAAGATACGAAAGCAATATTTTGCTAATTTCTTTGTCTTATTCCTGAGCAGCTGGGCGCCGCCATTTCCTGACTAGGCTGACGTAATTTGGTGCTCACATCAACGTCACGTAGAATTCTAAATAACGTCAAAAATCAAGGCCTCCAATGTCATCATAATGAAATGAGCAAGAAACAGATGAAATATCTATTTTTATACGAGCATGCATTTAACAATGAGCATATGAACACATGCCACTGCAATATTAGATCGCGAATGCTATTAAATTTTAACAATGGACAGCTCGATCGTTTTTGTGTAAGTCGTCTTGGACAAATCTCCAAATGACACTCTAATCCTTAATACGGCAGCCTCGCTTTTGTGTAGGACCGACTGTGGCAAATATGGCAGCGACCAGAAGCTCGGAAATAAGACACAGAATAATACTTTTACGATTTAATTTGCAAGAGATGTTTTATACACTTAATTTTAAGTAACGAATAGAAACGTTTTTGAGTTGAGTGAAGTATTCCTTTAAATAGCAGTCTTACATGGAAGTACTACTCGAAACAAAGAAAATATACAAAAAAAGATCTTATATTTTGACTGTAATTTTTTATTTCGATCATTTTCCTATGATTGAGGGAATCGAAGAAATAATTATGCATGTCAATGTGATTTGGGGGTTCAGTCAAAAACGTGTACTGTCTTTGTTTGCTGTCTTAGAAACAAATAACACGGTAAGCATTCTAAAATATTTATTCCATGTATAACTGATTCAATTTAGGCACAAAAACATGGGTCCTTCAAAATAGTGCCCAAATCGCATGTTAAAACGATTGGTTCATTCACTGCGCAGTGGGTGGAGTTCACACTGAATTGAGGGAAAATTTGTCAGTATGCATGTTAGAATGGAGTTAAAGACCTCCTTAGAGAATATAATCGTGTAATAATTGTTTGATGTTCAGTTTTATACCTCATAAAAAAGACCTCGGGGCTACGCAGCTCGGTCTTTGCATACTCATAAAATATTATAACGAGTTCATCAGTACTGAGTCTCGTCTAACATGTCCTTCAATAACTAAATATATCAGAGCAACGTAGCGATTATTATGTCTCATCATAACCCTGGATTTGGTGTAATTTTTGCTCGAAAATGTTGTCAAATGCTGGGATAATATCTGGTTAAAAAAAGAATTACTTGGATGTGACATTTAATGAGATTCAATTTCCATATAACCCAGCCATGACATTGTTCATAATTTTTATTTTAGACTGTGATCCAGGAGAATATGGTCAAGATTGTACTGAGACCTGTGGTCACTGTATTGGTGGAAGATCTCAATGCGCAAAGGTTTCCGGTGAATGTCCGTTGATATCATCATCCCCAAGATGTGCGCCTGGTTTTAAAGGGACTCTTTGTAAAGATAGTGAGTAGTCCAAAATTTGTCTCTTTTTACAAAAAGTGAACTCGATAATTTCAGCAGATTTGCATGTAGACCATAATGATATCAACATAACGGAATTCCTTCCACGTGCATTTTAGTTAGATTTACAGTTTCAGGGATTGGCGTCTACCGGAAGTCTTCAAGGCGTTCGCTACCAGTCACAAGCAACACGGTTGATGGATAAAGCTCCTTAAATGAATGCTTTACTCAATTCAAATATGCTTCTGTCGTGAAAATGTGTACTTTAAAATAAAGTGTGCCAAATATTTCTTGCCATTGAGATCGGAAAGCATTATTTTATTAATGTCTTTGCTGCGAGCCGCCATTTTCCTGACTAGGCCGACGTAATTTGGTGCTCACACCAACGTCATGTAGAATTCTAAATAACGTCAAAAATCAAGGCCTCCGATGTCATAATGAAATGAGCAAGAAACAGACGGAATATATATTTTTATACTAGCATGCATTTAACTTTGAGCATATGAACACATTGCACTGCAATATTAGATCGTGAATGGTAATATGAAATAGGCAAAGCCTAGAAGCGAACGCAGATAGAAAATCTGCCTTCTCTTCTGGCTTTACCTATTACATATCAAGTTAGAAAATCCAAATGAAATTCCCAATATTATAATTTATACTCTGCGAATGCAGTGGAAAAAACAGATTTGGATGGGAATAATAATAATTTAATTTATTGCACAATACAATTTCAATTCAATTCATTCCTTTACGCCCAAACCACTCTCTGTGATATATGGGGGAAAATACATGGATAACTGCTCGAAACAGCCTTTAAACAAATATACAATTATCAAAGTAAAACACTTAACATGGAGTGTCAAGTAAACTTACAATCAGCATAACCAAGTTTGTAGTTTAGATACTTTGTTGTATATGATAATAAATTGATATATTAACGTTGCTGCTGACAGTTCATCTATGAACTCTTTACCTATGGAATAAATATTCACAACTTGCGGAATAAATTATGCAAAAATATTAATTTCCACATATGGTATGATGGCCCTAACATTTTTCCATGGGTACCGTAGGTAGGGTAAACTATATATTTTCAGAAAGGTGAGTTGTCTCACCTTTATTATGGGATATAGAAAATTTCTGGTTTTAGGGTTGTCCAGCGAAGTACACCTATAAAAATAGTTCCAAATTGTTTATTCTTTCTCAGACCAAAATAGTTATCCTTCAGTGATTGACAGGCTTTGTAGGCCTATATATAGTCACTTAACATGTACTTAATCTCAAATCTGTATTAAATAATACTCTATTAATTGTTTTCTTTTGAGATATCAGATTAATACGCACTAAAGTATGGAAGCCTGCTATGGTCACTCTTCCAAAGATTGACCTCAGCTCAGAGAAATGCAGTTCAGGAGGCAACATGTACATGTGTAAAGAGCTGCCCTACCATAGCTCTTGGGGCTGTACATGTGTCTATGCTGGGTCTAATTTCTGAAGAGGTCAAGCTAAAACTAGGTCATCACATGGACTGGTGTTAGGAATATATGTACATGTATGTAGTGAAATTAATGAATCAATTGAACTTAAACTTAGAAATAATACTATCTGACATGTCTGAGAACTGAAATATTCTGAGATGGATGCCTTGGCACTTGTGAATCTAATACTTTCATTCAGTGCCAGTACCGGGTGTATGTATAATAGTAGTACCACTACATACGGATCAGCTTGGTATTATGGCCAGTTTTTCGTGTGTTTTTTGGGGGGGTTTTCAAACAAATAGATACTATTTTGAATTGAAACTCTGGGAAAGAAATCTGCTGCTCAGGAAGCAGCTATATCTCCACTATTGCTACCAGTCAATCAATAGTATCTGAAAATGATACTCGGGTGAGTCGGGTATGACAACCAGTGAAAAACTATTTTTCCTGTTAGCCATTAATTACAAAATACTAATTTACAAATGGAAGTACAATGTGCAATAAAATCTAGATTATGCAAAGAAAATTTCACTTGCGATGGATGGTATCTGGCCCAACCCTCAATCAAGCAATACCGGTAGCATTTATCTTCTGAACCACCTTTCGATATATGCCCATGGGCCTAGTTACAATCCTTAAGCTTTGGGGATTCATACAAATAAAAACTTATGATGGAAACCATTCTTGAATTGTTTGTTGTTGTTTTTCAAGTCGGGAGAAAAAAAAACCACGCACAACT
Organism: Hanleya hanleyi; assembly: GCA_036873755.1. Classification (NCBI taxonomy): domain Eukaryota; kingdom Metazoa; phylum Mollusca; class Polyplacophora; order Lepidopleurida; family Hanleyidae; genus Hanleya; species Hanleya hanleyi. The sequence continues at coordinate 11,587 of JAVTVY010057140.1, read as the reverse complement.
TACGAAGTTACATCGCCCACACGGGATGGTGACGCCATGCTTGGAAAACCCCTTTCATTTGTTGCATTTCATGAAGCTATCTATATATTTTTACAATCATTGATGCTTTGGTGATTCGTATAAATAAAATCTGATGATGGAAACCTTTCTTGAACTTGTGTGTTGTCTAGTCAGTAGAAAACAAAAACACAACACACGACGGCCGCAGCCGCCATTTTTGAAGTTTCTCCACACAATTGTCACATGACATGACGTTATTTGGCGATTCCCGATGTAATAAACTCTAAATCGAGGCTGAAAAGAATGTAGCCAGTGATTCATATATCACGGGACCGTTAAGTGGTCAATTTTTCGCTATGAGGCCGAAACAACCAATCACAGGTGTGTTTAGATAAGGCTATCAAGAAGCCGAGCGGCTTTCCGGCGCAAGTTTAAGAACATGAGCTGCTCACGCTGGATGAGCTTGTCAATCTCATGCTCGATCCCCCTAATGATCTTGCTACAATAGTGGCACGCTTCATATACAATGTGTTCCAACTGAGAAAATGCAAAAATTTAATTGTCCCTGTGTGATATTCTCTCTCAATTCTCTATTGTTCCGTGATGCTGCGCTTATAGACAGGATAAGGCACTCAACATTCTGCTATATTTACAGGTTACATGTAGGGCCTAGCCATGTTGGACTGGGTTTCGTATTGATCTATATCAAGTTCTTCAGTCACAAGCTACTGTTATCACTACTCCTTGATTTTTGCCTGGTCATGTTCATATCTCACAAGTTGTTTGAGTGTTATTGTATCCAGTCCTTAATGGACATGTAAATTGTTTCTATGATACCATAAAGTTGAATTGAATTGAACGACTTGCCGTAGGCAATGAGTTAAGTAACTTTTAGCAGCAATTAATATAAACAATTATGTACATGTATATGTGTGTAACGGCACAATCTATAATTGGTGGAGGAAGGAAGTAAAATGGATAACAGTGTTCACTAGAACTTTGGCTAAATACTACTTCAGTTACATTCGGAAAAAAAAATGAATAAGAAAAACTTCATGTATAAGGTATATCGTTGATACAGATGGTACATATCAATTTGCATTGTGGCTATAATTAGATTAATAGTTGTAAATAGGCAAAATGTTGGTTAGGCTTTACTCTCGTTAAATGTCCTAGGCCAATATTCCACATAAAGATAGCTTTTTTTTTACAAACTTGGGTAGGCTACATATCAATACTAGTTTGTATTGACTGGGATGCCTGTATTGCTCCCTCATGTTTTCACAGAAAGGCCGGCATACAAATAATGGTTCTCGTCGCCAACTGCATTGATTGTTGTCACCGAGTTCACATAGTCTTTCTTCAAGTATTTTATTACTCCACGCCCGGTATTAATACCGTACGCATCTTTCAAGTTATGACGTTACATCACCTGAGTGACGTCCCTTTGCGCAGCAACAACGTCCTCTGACGAAACGATCGGGCCAATCCCCTATCCTTTAATATAGCGGGGTGTAAAGATGACTTAATTCAAGTACTATTTCAGTTGTGAAACATCGAGTTACGCTTTGATGGCCTTGGTAAAGGAGTATTATTGTGAGAGAAATAACATTGCGCTACTCCAAATATTATGGGGTTTCGCCAAATGACGTCAGTGCGCAAAGGGAGTTCACTCAGACGAAGTAATGTCATAACTCGAAACATGCGTATTGGAAGTCTATACTCTCTAAAACATCTTGAGTGAAATTCATACCACTCAAGTATTTGAGTGAAATATTTCACTCAAGTTTAGTGAAATTTGACTCAAGTAATTGAGTGAATGTTACTTCACTCTAACTTGAGTGATTTTGCATGTCCACCACTTGAGCGATTTATTGACCCAAACTTGAGCGGAATCCACTCAACTAGATAACTTGACATGAAAGTCGTGCCTAAAACACATCTAAATCATGACTAAACCCAGGACAGAATCGCATTCCAAAGCGTTCCAATGGCCCTGTGAAACCGGTATCTGTAATGTCGGTGCCTTGTAATATTCCCATGTATGGCTAAACAAAGACAATGAAAGAAACAATTTCCATTACCATGGATATCAATAATGTTGCACTGAAATGCATCCATTAATTTCAGTTCAGATTGTTTTACGCTTTTTCTGGCATAAGAATGATCCCAAACATTGTTTGGTTGTGTCTTTACATACATGTAGTTGTGATCTATTGTAAAAATATCAATGACAACTGAGAATGAGGAAGAAAATAACCGGATTACAAAAAGTAATTGAAAAAGATAAAATTAAAAAATGTATGTAAGGGGAGTAAATCCAATGTTTTATGTAGAGTTAATTCCCCTCGCTGTAAGTTTCACTTTCGGTTGGAGTTGCAATGCATGTTCAGTTTGAGTGAAATTGAATATTTATACGCTAAAGGCAGTACGAGTTTTGCAGCATAAGGCAGCTGAACTACCAATAGTTAAATATTCCTAGGTTATGAAAGTAACGACAGTAGTAAAATAATGTCAACACTTATTTGTGCAGCAAATTTTAACAAACCTCTGCTGAAATCAACCCTTTCTTTGTTGAGCCGAAATATTGGAAAAGTTGCACTTCATGACCGCTGGCGCTGGTGTGTTGACAGTCCGAAGCGTGTTATGAATATTCTTTCTAATTCTAGCAGACGACAAGACTTTCCTGACCCGTACAAATTCAATTTAATTCAATATTTATTGTACTGAAAACCCTAGACAGGGCAGAGTACATGTAGAACACGAAAGGAGCAGCATCAGCTTCGAACAATCAAATGTTCGCCCCGTACAAATGCAGACAAGATATGAACTTTATCGTAGACTCGTACCGTACCTTGCCATTGACTCGCACGGAGATCGGATTTCCGTTTGAGCAAGGGGAAGGTACGAGTCTAAACTTTACCGCTGATAGGGATTTCACAATGAATACTTGGAGGTTTTATTTGGAGTTATTTGATTGTTTTTAGTTTTGTTTACTGGACTGATTGACTCATAAAGAAATCACGTGTGCGTATTATTTCCAGATTTACAGAGAAAATCGTACCTCCCGTCATGCATCAATCACAGAATTCAAGATGGAACCCACCATGAAACCGGAAGTTAGTCAATTCGGTAACAACATTTTCGATCGCTAAGGTAGTAAGAGTACAGGTCTCATTTGGACACACGCTCTATCTAAGAATGCGAACGCTTCGCGTTCGCATATCATTAGCTTGCCGAAAACATCGGCTGGAGGAGTCTAATTTCCTTTGTATTGAATAATTGTTGTTGTTGTTACAGCCATGACGGTTAGTAACGATATCATATCCTCAGACCCCTAGTCACATATATGCAACTCGGTGTATGCTACCGAAGTGCTTAGGGACCGAAGTGCTACCTTCCGCTCTCAGGAAAAAGCCGTTCTCAGGACAGGCCGTTCTCAGGACAGTATGTTATAGCATAGGCTAACACAGCCAGGCAGCAGGCAGACAGCTCTCTGCTCACTGAAGTGGAACGACATTGATTGAAATTGTAGTTTAAGGGCCGCTTCCCATTCGGATTTCGCGGCCCATCAACTCAATATTTTATTCGAATTTCGCGGTACATTACTTTGTTTATTGAATATCTTTTCCAGCGCTAAATAAATAAATAAAAAAATAGATAAATAATAAATAACAATGAGAGATTAGTAGGAGATATAAATAGAAGTAAATAAGAATGGCTATATGTACAAGTTCGTAAGTCTCTTTTTGGTTTTTGGTTAAATTATACTGGTAAATATGAGTTCTCTGTAATCGCGTGTATGATTCCTTTGTCTTGGTACCCCTTTGTACGCACAAAGCCGTCCAGAAAAAACTTGGAGAACCAAGGGCGTCTTCAGGATTTTTCGGATCGGCTTCACTAACGACGCCCTTGGGAACAGGGTGGGTTCTTCCAGAAATCTGTGCCTGTAACAATTGCTTGGAGTGTGTATCGCTGTTGGTATTCCTATGATCGTCTTCCGTCTTCTGTTTCAGGTCTTGTCCAACTCGTCTGTGGTCTTCGATGTGCCTGCATCATATGAAATAGAAGGCTTGTAGTCATTCTTGTTTTCTAATGTTTTTCGATGCAATAATTTTATATATCTTCCTCCCAACAACAGGCACGCCCCGACCGTCAGTCACATAATATGAATACCAATATATACTTTAGGGAGTAAATAGATAAACAAATGAATAATTAACTAAACATTTCGATAGATTCAGTACTAGGTGAATACACAAATAAACGGCTCTGTATTATTTCTGTATGCATTATCGTTTGATGGCCATAAAGAATTTGTAGGACAATGAGATAGTCGGCCCTCGGTATCAAGGTAACTCCGCCATCACCATTTCCTATATTTTATGCCGAATACTGCTCGCTATATGCGATTTGGCCGTGCTAATGTTGTCATGAATTCAATTAGATTTGGCCATCGTTTGTTTTGTTGGGCAGTGGAACAAACGGCCCTCAGTATCAAGGTAACTCCGTTGTTGCCATGCCTATTTTATTTCAATGACATTTTGACCGGATATTATGTATGGATAGTTTATTATGGCCATAATGTTTTGTATGGCTATGGTGCACACGGCCCTCAGTATCAAGGTAACTCCGCTGCAACCATACCATTTGTTGAAGTCTGAAGAATGATTTGGCCTCTATCAAATCGTGCCATAGTACTTGGTGTACTAGTAGTTGAGTATGTGGAAAGAAAAAAAAAAAAATAAAAATAAAAATAAAAAAAATAAATAAATAAAAAAATAAAAAAAATTGCTGACTGCGCATGTACGGCGGTAGTATTATATACTGGAGTAATAACCAGCAGTTTTTATAAAATTTATTAAGGACTTGGATACCTGATTTCTAATGGTGGGCTTAGGGTTTAATAACGCTGGTAATGTTAAGGGAGTGTTGAATTTTTTAATTCGTTTCTAAGTGCCACACGTTGTTGGCTGTGGATTGGGCATTCAAGTAGCACGTGTTCTATTGTTTCTTCTACATTGTTGCATGCGGTACAGAGTGGTGAGGTGTTTTTCAGAAGCATGGACAGATGTGATTTAAGTCCGGTTTTGCCTAGTCTTAATCTGGTGATTATGCGGTCATCACGTTTATTGTCTAACTGGAATCCCTGGGCTTGTCTATTCTCTCCATCAAGGATCTTATGTAACCATCGTCCACGTTCTTCTTCGTTCCATTCCTATTGCCACTTGCTATCTATTTTGCGTCTAATGATAGTGTTGAGTTCTTTATATCCTTATCCTATTGGCACATCGTGTGTAGTTTTAGCAAGACTGTCTTTGGCAGTTTTGTCGGCTGCTTCGTTACCTCTGATGTTGACATGCGCGGGTACCCATGCTAAAATGGCGTCTATACCCTCGTTGTGTATGTGTGTACATATACATTCTATTTTGTGTATGAGATCAGGTCTACTGTCAGATATAGAATTTTGGATGGATGTGAGTCCACTAAGGGAGTCACTGAGTATCACCGCACGGATTGGTTTGTGCTCGATGATCCATTCGAGAGCCTTTATTATAGCAATCAGTTCGCTAGTGTACACAGACATATTATCTGGAAGTTTGAAACCATTTTGTATGTTGAGCTCAGGTATAACAAAAGCTGATCCTGTGTTATTACTTGTGTTTTTCGATCCGTCTGTATAGATTTTTAAGTAATTTTTCCAGTTTTGGTTGATATATTCGAGGGTGGTGGCTCTTATAAAGTCTGGGTTGTCCTTCTTTGTGAGGTAGTCGTGAATACTAGTGTTCACGTGGGGCGACTCTAATTCTCAGGGTGGTCTAGTGATCTTGTCTGTGTCGCAGATGTGCGCGATGGGTATTTCATGCTCTTGGAATAGGTTATTTACGGTGTAGCCGAGTGGGGCGGAGTCTTTTTCCCAGTTTTTCTTTAAATATTCATATTCACTTTTATCTTCAAAAATTGTGTGGCATGGGTGATTTTCGCCCTTAGCTCTAGTTTTTCCTGCATATTTCAGGGACAGTTCCTCTCGTCTTAAATGTAAGGGTTTCTATTTGAAGACTACATAAGGCGGTTCCCTTGATGGCTCCAGTAGCTATTTTTAGAGCAGAATATTGGATGCTGTCTATTCTTTTTAGTTGTGTCTTACATGCTGATTGGTAGGCGATGGACCCATAATCTATATTCCAACGACATTGGGAGCATTGTCTAACTAGTGCTTTGCTGAGGCCACCACAAGCTGTTCAGTGGACTGGAACAGAAGATCTACCTATTCAACCATTGCTCAACTCCGGCCATGAATTGCTAAAGTTTACTCTTCTGATCCCCGGGGGGTATTTTCAGAACAATTTACAATCAGAAAATATTAAAGCTATTTCACTGCTTTCTCAGGCCATGTTTGCAAGCAAGAAAACACGTAGTAAAGACAAAATAAATTATTTTATTCCCAGCCTTAAATTGTACCAAATACAAGCTACCTAAATCATTATATTTTCTTTTTTAATTTTTTTTTACAAAGAAGAATAAACAAACAGTAGTAAAGTAGAATAAAAGATTCTATCCCCCCGCCTTAATTTTAAATAAGATGCTGGTACTACATGATGAATTGTGTGATAAAAATCTAAATTATCAAGTATTGACAAAGAAGAACAAACAGTAGTGAAGTAAAATAAAAAGATTTTATTCACCCCCGCCCCCCCTTAATTTTAACTAAGATACTTGTTCTAAATGAATTGCCTGATAAAAATATAAAATACCACGTACTGACAAAGAAGAACAAACAAACGTTAGTAAAGTAGAATAAAAGATTTTCCCCCCCCCCCCAAACTTTTAATTCTAACTGAGATACTAATAAATAATTATGTGATACAAATATAAATAATTATTAAAGGTTTGTTGCCATTATGAACGATTTTCGCTCGACGACTCATGACTTTGGGCTCCGACAAGGGCTCTGAGCAGTAATGGCACTTGTCTTCTGAGGGGATGAGATGAGTGGGCACATCTGATGCCTCGAAGGGCTGACTTTTCTTTACATGCATATAAAATACTGACAGTGTATGAATAATTGGATTGGTTAACTAATTTTGCATCAACTTTCCAAAAAAAATGTAAGACAATATTTTGTTATATCTATAACATTATGTGTGGTCATTATACATATTACCACAATCTCTTGTAGTATAACATACATGCTGGATTTGCATGGATAGAATTCAGTGTAGTTTAACAATCAACCCTGGGTTTGACAAATAATTTAGGACAACTTGCTTTTTAGATTATTTTTATTTTTCAATAAATGTGTTACTTCTTCAGCCAATGTTAAATTAATCTAAACTTTACGTTCTCTTCAGCCCATGTTAAATTAATTTAAACGTTACGTTTAACTTGCCATGTTCAGCAATCCATATATACAAATCAATTAATTTGAATTATATATTATCAGAAGTTAGTGAACAAAATGTCTCATAATAACTAAGTTGGGCATGGAAAATATAGGCTCCATGGTCTGAGTCTGACAGTGGGAGAGCTTTATTGGCGACTTCACCACTCAGTTGCTCACTCCACTGGCAACAGCAGAGCTTCAATGTCCTGTCACTAGCCCTGCAGTGAGCCACTGTCCTGACAAAGGCTTTTTCCTGAGAACCGGATTTTCCTCTGAGTGGCAGGTAGAAACTTTTCAAAATAAATGTGAGACAATATTTTTTTATATCTAAAACATTGTGTATGCATTACACGTATTACCACATTCTCTGGTAGTCTAAATATAACATGTATAACATACATGGTGAATTTGCATGGATATATTTCAATGTAGAGTATAGTTTTAACAATCAACCCTGGGTTTGTCAAATAAATTAGAACAAATTGCTTTTTGGATTATTTTTTTTTTCAATCAATTTGTTATTTCTTCAGTCAATGTCAAATTAATTTAAACTCTACGTTCTCTTCAGCCAATGTTAAATTAATTTAAACTTTACGTTGTCTTCAGCCAACGTTAAATTAATTTAAACTTTAAGTTTAACTTGCCATGCTCAGCAATCAATATATACAAACCAATTAATTTAAATTATATATTATCAGAAGTGCCTAGTGGGTAAACAAAATGTCCCATAATAACTTAGTCTGAGCAAGGAAAATTTAGGCTCCATGGTCTGAGTCAGTGGGAGAGCTTTATTGACAACTCTCCACCGCTCAGCCACTTACTCCACTGGTAGCAGGAGAGCTTCATTGTCCTGTCATTAGCCCTGCAGTGAGCCACTGTCCTGACAAAGGCTTTTTCCTGAGAACAGGATTTTCCTCTGAGTGGGAGGTAGCACTTCGGGTACTATTGATATAGCCACGACAGACATTCATTAGCGTTCTTTTTGTTCTTGGCCAAACATGACAAAAATGTATAATGACTATGGCATTTAATGGGTTGGACCGTTGTAAACAGGTCAAATATACTTCTCTCCCCCGACACAAAGTATCTCATTCTCTTAAATACAACGGAAGTAACGGCGGTTCTAAACAAAAGATCGGCTGTTCTGTCAATCCGCCTTTTGCCCTATTCGTAATGCCGATTTCGGTCGCAAGGTGGCGCTAGCGCTCACGACACTTTTGGTCTGTTCCGACTGTTACTTATTCAGTACTAAGGGTGCATTCCACATCTAAATGATGTGCGGGAGATGGAGTGCTATCATAGCTCGGTTGTCTGCTAAACTGAACATGTGCAGGAGGGAAGGCGGGTATTGTATTTCGCCTCGTTTCATCAGATTTTCTCACTGATGGAGACGTCCTTGGTAGTTTACGTAAGTATAGTCATCAAGTTACGGTGCCGTAATTGCCACCCGCGCAAATGGGGGATTTTTAACCTAGGCCTCATTGGGGCGTAGCAGGTTTTTACTAAAAATCTTAGCTCAAACTTGAGATAAATTTCTATAACTTGGCGAAGGGAAAGATAGTACATCTTTTCAAATTATCATGCTAAAATGGATGCTGAACTATACTTTTTGGAAGTTTTACTTCTGTGTTAAAATCAAGCTTTTCAGAGGGAGGAAAATCCCCCCAGTGACGTCATTGTATCTAACAGAATTCCTGCAGCGCAAGTACATGTAAATAGCACCAAGTCATGTCACTATCTTCCTATCACGTTCAAATGTTGAAAAATTGCAAGAAACGCTCCAATACGCATGCACCGCTGATAACATGACCGATACGTTATGTCGTAAATAAGGCGTCGTAAGCTGCTGGGGTAACCGAGATGGAGCTTGACGGTGTGTGTTAGTCCCGCCCACTAGCCGATGACACCTTCTTTTTTACGACATTTCGATACGTGTTCGTGTTATTAGCAGTGCATGTGCATTGAAGCGTTTCTTGCACTGCTGTCATTTTCAACATTCGAATGTGATAGGAAGATAGTGACATGACTTGGTGCTATTATGTGTACTTGCGCTGCAGGAATGAGCCAGAAACTTTATGTCGGGAGAGAGAAGTATATTTGACCTGTTTACAACCCGTTAAATGCCATAGTCATTCAATGTTTTATTGGCTGATTAACTCGGAATTCGGGTTGTTAACGTGCGGTCAATGATATTTTTATATGGCTACATCTCAATGGTTGATCTAAAAAAAGAAAAAAAAAGAATATTTTGAATGAAAACAAATTTTGAACCTTGTGACAGCTAAGGAAAAGAAAGAAGAATAAATTGACAAAGAATTGTTGTGGTTAAAAAAGAACAAAAAATTAGGGAGCTAGATGGGTTTTTTTTGTACTATGAATTCTTTTTTACTATATCCCTTTTACCATCTTTACGGCTCCATAGTTTCCGACAACATTGTTCTTAAGATACAAGGTGATGGTTGTGTTTTTATTTCAGTGGGACTAAATTGTCTGTCGTGATTGAGAGGACAGTGGAAGACTTAACAGTAAAACTGGAACCTCTTCATCAAGCGACAGAATCATTGGTACAAGATGATGGGATAACATACCGGCATCCTGCAAATGTATCTAACATTGAAGACAGAACCAACAGCCCAGTATGCGGTGGGAGAACAACAAGGTTGTGTTGAGCATGATCCATGTGAACAAGTTCCGGTAAGCCCTGAAACACAGTTGTCGATTGGATTAAAACTAGATCTACAAAACTTTCTCCCCATTCTACTTGTCGCTTATGTACATGTACATCTGCAATCAACACCCTCATTCCCTTGTTCTGAGTACTGAGCAATTACAGATCTTCTTCACGATTTAGGGATGTATGTCTACAACGTCAAGCTCAGGCCACAACTACGTGGGACTGATAGTTGGACCTCATGAACACAGAAATATCTCATTGAATTGATCGATATATCTAAATTCTTTTAATCTTACCAGAACATGAATCAAGATAAAATATACGAGATAGTTTATTTATTTCTACTCCCAGTAGATCCTGGGTCTTCATTGGCCGAGAGCGGTCACGTGAAGTGAGGATAAATATTCGTCTCCTACTCTATATACCAATAACACGATATAGCTAAATGGTGTATGTATCCTTTGTTATGTATACTTTATTGTCCTTTATTTAAAATTTAATTGTTGACAATGTTTTGTCGTTCGTTGTACTTTGCTTAGCATTGAGTGTCTCGTACAATAAAATTCTTGAATCTTGAATCTACTGCACTGACTGACCTCTAGGCAGGGCTAGCCACCGTGTTCAGTGTAAACAAACATGGCTGCTGGAGTGTTCTGCCAGTGACAGAACTGGAAATAAAGAATATGCCGGATATCAACTCCGTCAATCTGACCGATAAAATGTCCGACAGTTACTGGAAAAATCTGGAAAAGATAGTGTACTGTGACTGTGGGACTGATGATTTTGAACAGCTAACGGTAACGAAATCTGGCCGACGCTTGACTCAGTTTTGGTCTTCGACGATCGACCTCAGTACAATGTGCATGGTGTGGGAGTTTACCGCTGATAATCGAGCACACATGAATTTGACGTGTACAATTCTAGTTTATATGAATCAAAATACTGTTAGCATATAGTAAGCATTTTTAATACACGCTGTTTAATTCAAGATTAGACCATTTTCAGACTTTTTTGATTAGCGAACTGTGCAGTGTTTTTCGCCGACTCGACTCCGGCTCGGCCGATCAGCCGAAGAGTCGGCGATCAAACTCTAGCGCTGTACGGTCTTTTGACTTATAATTTCGAGCAAAAGTCAAGATTTGTTATCATATTTCTATGAAATATGACCAAATATACCATGCTGATTCCGAATATTTCAAAATATTTGACGCGTCTTCAGCCGTTTTCCATCTCACTTTTTTCGTATTTGGTTTATCACGTCTCTTTCCAGAGTTTAAAAGGCTGCTCGTAGAAATAAATTCGTTATCCAGTGTCGGGGAGTAGGATACGGGAATTTATCCTGTTTCCTGGCGAATACCCCACTCCCGCTTCGCGGTCGTGGGGTATTTTCGCCAGAAAACAGGATAAATTCCCGTATCCTACTCCCCGACACTGGATAACTCATAATATATACCGTACACTTGTTGTCCCCTCCTGCAAAGTGAGACTGGCCAGACGTTTGACCTTGATCTGCCAAAAGCTAGATCGTT
>JAVTVY010057139.1:0-28760 GCA_036873755.1 Hanleya hanleyi | reverse complement strand
CATCGAACTCGCAATTCAAATGGGTGCTATACTGCATGATATTAAAACTATTTTGCAGGTGAATATATACGTCATAGCAAAAGAACGAGGTAGCTAATGGGCGCATCTTTTTATGTAGATTGACATTTGATGACATAGAAACAAATTCTCATCTGTCTAATTTGCATAACAACCACTGTTAAATTCACATTTATGGATTACATTCTAAATTAACTGCACATGTCTTGTTTCACTGAAAAAAAAAACACGGCTAAGTTGTGTAAAAATCATGGAATGATGCGTCATATAACTTTTGAGAATAACTTTAGGGTGATGGACTCCGAAGTTATTAAGTAAAAGCGAACTTTTTTACTCCCATTTCTAGAGCTGATGACAGCTGATTCGTACGATGTGAATAGCGATGTAGCCCAAAGATAATTAGAATCCTGAAAATACTGAGGACTGAACAGAAAACAAGGGAGAAAAACACCACCGAAGTCCAGACATCTATTAGTACTTTCTCTGCCTATCGACAGGCCACTTTTTTCATATACCTGATTATGATGGAACTGGATATGGTTTGACGAAGTCTTGACTGGAGACAGTTATCCACCCGCTCGATACCCGGGGGCTCAATCGCTCTGGAGGGGTAAACGGGGTTTTTCGACCTCCACATCGAGAACACCCTGCATGAAATGAAATAACATGAAGGACATATTATAACTCATAGAAGGGCAGTCTAACAACCCCCCCCCCTCCCCACACCCAAGTCACTGGGTCCCAACAACAAGTCCAGATTTTTGTTACCCATTTATCTCGCCAGTATAACAATTTTGGAAGATGACATGCGCAGGTCAAAATCTCTAGGATCCATGAAGTACAGTGCATGTCTACCCCCGGAATGAAGTCATATTTGAGACAAGCAATATTTCGAGAACAGGGACTGAATCGGACAAAAGAAACGAAATACGAACTGCAGACTAATTGTAGTGCATTTTACGCAATTAAGACAACTTGCATACATGGCAATGAGTGATCTCTGTTCTGACAGCAATAGTCTCAAAATTCTTACTCTTAAAGCCCCGATTTTTGATATATAACCTGAACGAAGCACCATGGGCAATAACGGGAGTTTGAATGTGACAGTGTCATCATAATTTAATCACCTGGAACTTGGGTCACATCGATATCGCATGAGTGTTGTAGCAGTAGACATCATCCTCCCAACGGCAGTTGATTTGGGACACCCTTGCTTCGTGGGTTCCATCTCCGTTAGTTCTGCAAAGAAGTTTTCCGAGTCCTGGCTTCCAACGGCCCTCTGATTGTATGACATTCCGCAGAGCGCGTACAGCTGAATATGAGAGTCAATAGTGCAAACTAGTCCTTCAAATAAGATTTGAGGGATCCCCAAGACGTACATTCCTGGAGGGGGAAATGCCGTGAAGTCAACGCCTTTGAGCAGAAATTCTCTCATGGAAAGCCGCAGTCTGACTCGCTCTATTGCTGGTATGCCAGGTTCATCTTCTGCGCGGTACCAGTTCCTCACCAACCCGACAAATGCGGCCTCCCGCACGTCCCCGTTGCTGTACATTTCATTTTGGACAGCTTCAGAAAATGTTCGACGGGCAAAGGCACTGCTTTGACGATCCAACAAATCGCAGACCAGTGCCTTGCTGATTATGTCAGGCCTGCTTTCTGCCACGGCGATCCAAGCTTCCTTCTTAATACCGCGATCAGGGATGCCATCTTTGCAGACTTTGACTCTTAAATTCGTGAGAAGGTGGTGACCATCGAGGCATTTCACTTCTAGTTGCTTGCGTTTATAGCTGTATTCAGGTTGGTAGTACCACGATATGCTCTGGACGCCGTCGACAGTCACTGACTGAGATATTGTTCCATTGCACTCCCACTGCCGAATAATTTCTGGAGATATAACTTTAGCATATATAGCGTTCAACACAGCCTTAGGGTAATTCTTCGAAGACATGAAGGCTGCGGCACTATCCCTTAGCGATTTCATCTTGAAAGCTCCAGAGCTGCTGGTTGGGCACGATACTGACGTACCATCGCCAAAAATTTCACAAAGAGCATTTACTTTTCTCCACTTCGGCCAACTTTTATTTATCTTTGTTTTATGCTAATGTGCTGTTTCACCAATCAATACATTAATTTCTGGTAGCCCTAATGACATTAAGGAATTGGCATTCTCCAGCTTGCGCCGTACATCTGCTACACTACATTCGGCCCATTTTTTCTGGTCTTTGTTAGATTCTCCGCTTCTCCATCCGTGCAATATAGCTCGCAGGCAATCATTTGTTAATTCCACTTGAGCACTACAATCTGTTCTTTGGGGTTCTCTCGACTCCCTTGAATCTCCGTGGTAGATTGAGGATTTCACTTCTTCGTTGCTACCGGTGGAAGAAGACGAAGATTTTGCCTCGTTTTCCTGATCTGCGTCTGAGTGTAGGAATGTATTTGTTTCCGGACTAATTTCAGCTTCTAGCTGTTCCACAATATTTGCTTCGTATGGGATGTCTTCCGGCAAGCAATTCACGTCAACAGTTACTGGCTCGGATTCCCCATTGTCGTCTAGAGAGCCACTGGAATCTTTAGTGTTTGTGTTCCACAGACAAGCATGGCATGGCGTGGTGAGAATAACTCCAGATTTACTACTCAACTCCATAGACCCGTCTCCTTTCACGCATATGCCTATGTTCGCATGTATCTCATAGTCGCCCATTTCAGTACTCAGATTGACATATCCGAGCTTCTTCAGGTGAGAAACTATTGATCCTTTTGAGGTAGATTTTGCTTTTGCCCAAGTGTCTTTCTGCATCTGTAAGCGGGTCAGCGGCTTGTCATCTTTACTTCTCGTCATCAGGGATTCCCACTGTCCGTCAAATGAGATGCAAGGCACATAGACATTTCTTTCATGGCATGCTTGCAACACTGTTTCGCACATTTTCCTCATTGACTGTGCAGTTAGGCTATAGTCCTTCAGTCCATACGCCACAGGCATTGAGTGTGGTATCTCACAGTGCCAGGCGCGATTAATGTCGGATAACATGAATACCATTACCTCTGTAGCCTTGTGGCGACACACCTGGTAAGCTTGCTTGATGATTTGCTTTGCCTCGGTAACAGTGGAAGCCAGATACGATACGTGCGTTGATTCATCAACTGCTGCCTTCGCTGTATTTGAAGAAAACAGATGAGATGATGATTCGCTGGTGAAAGAAATTTGCGCATCTTCACTACATTTCACAGAGGGAACTTCTGCTACAAATTTCACGTGTGCATCCACAAACTGTGCCAATCTAACAGACTTGATTTGCTTAGCATTATCGGACACCTTACATGGTCTCCAATGACTTTCACCACTGTACGTGTTTTCCGCCTCTACAAATATGTCCTTCCACAGATTTTCGTCAAACCCCACTTCAAATATGGTGCTGCTCTCGTGTGAGTAGGACAAATACAGAAGTCTGGGAACACTCAAGGCTTTCATTTCTGCTAGTAGCTGGCAAACATAGTAATCAGGTACACTGTAGTGTACTGGAGGCTTGTGGCTGTGTGGAAAAGGACATTTCACTTCTACTCCCACCTCAGGTATGCCGATGTCGTAAGTATCTGCAGAACAAAATCGAAGACTTCCATCCGGTGATACGGCAAGCAGCTCAGAGGAAGGAGAACCTACCAAATACACGCCTTCTTCTACATACGAAAGCTCTGGGAAATATAATGGAAGAAACTGTGTTGCCAGAGTAGCTAGACCATTCAATTCATTTAATACCCCATGTTGCATTCGAGTCGTTTCATCCGATGTAAATGCGCGCGGCTGACTCCCACGAACGTGAACGTCGAAATGTTCTTGCTGTGCCTTTAATGTCCGCAATCCCACTGCATCGTGTAACGTACTCCCTGTGACCGGGACTCCTTTCCGGATTTCGAACCACTCTTGAGTTCTTTGTTTTGTGAGATGTGTCAAGGTTTTATCTTTATCTGGTAATTCGTCTGGCATTTTGAGCTGCACAAAGTTGCGCTGGTTGGAAAGCTGCACCATACTTGAGGGAGATACCAATGAAGAAGAACCTACGATAATGGAGCCAGCATGGCATAGCTGTCCAATGCACTGCAAAGCTTGATTCAGGATGCTGTTAATGGTATACAGATGTGATTTGATACTGCTGATGGCAAATATGTATTTCGAGGTCTTCCAGTCTGGACCGGCCATGTTTTGAAACTTTGTCAAAGCATGCTCTTGTTTTACTTTCAACTCCCTGAGGTCACGAAGGCGGCAAGACAGAATGTTAATCAAAGATTTGATTTTTTCTACCGTCGCACATGGTGCACATTGGCGGTGTTCTTCGGTCATCGCCAGCAAATCCTCGCCAATTTTCATTTTTCCCTTTAACCGTTCTTGTCGATCGCGAAGGACTACGCCATCCTCGTGTCCAAACAGGTCAACATCGCCTGCGCCATCAGTTAGGCCACTCGCTACCTTTTTGCCATCGACCGATATTACATGAGGAACACTTGTCTTCTGAGCAGCAAGATCGAGAGCGGATTAAATTAGTCCAGGTTGAATTTTGTTGGATTCTTCTTGTCGCACACCAAGCTTTCTAATCACCGACACATCCGGCACAGCAAAGTTTATCTCACTTTTTTGCGGGTGATAAATGCCTTTGTTTTCATCTCCACAAATTCTGGTACCAAGGCTTTTTGGTCCAGACATGAATCTTAGAAATTTACCGTGGAAAAGGTAGTAACCACATTCCCAAAATCTAAGTGTTTCTGGTCGGTAGGACATTAATGTCGTAGAAGTTAGCGAAAACCATTTTACGGTTTCTATCCATACTAAGAACGCAATATTCTTTAAAGAATATTTTCCGTCAACAGCAAGCCTATGGAAGAGTATGAACTCGTGCAAAACTCCTGCCTCTGATAAAATTGGAACGATCTGAGGTATAAGATCTTTGAGCTCAGAAATAACCATCTCTTCTGCGCTGTTGTCCCTGGGGTATTTCTGTCCTGTACTGATATTTTCTGTAATATTGGACAGGAAGTAAAGTGTGAATAATGTTTTCCAAAATCAGGCGTTGCATATAACGCTTATATTTTTTACATATATCATCACAATTCGCTGCACGTTCACATGTAGCCAGTTGCACATAAACTGAATTATTCCTGGAAGAAATTACCATATTTTTCGGGATATTTGGGAGGTTGCTTTGTGGGAGGTTTCAGATGGCAATATAAACACACATCTTTGAGAATTTTATCAAAACACCCGTGTTGTGGGTTCTACAGGCACATCTTATTTAGATCTCTACCTCTATAAAAATGAAGCGGGCATTCTCTCTCGTCGACTTTATGACAAAAGAGATGATTACAATTTCGACATCGTAAACTATCCCTTTCTGGATAGTAATATTCCAGTGGGACCTGCATATGGCGTATACATATCTCGCTTAGTAGCATTTGCTAGATCCTGTGTTAAATGTGATGATTTTAATCAACGTCACAAAACATTGTTGCAGAAACTTATAAAACAGGGCTATTCCACCAAGCGCCTCCACTCAAAGTTTCTCAAATTTGGCGATACATATCGCATGCTGATAGCAAAATACGAACGTAGCGTGCAAGATCTATGGCGCTACGTTTCGTAACGCATGTGTCTAATTCCGCTTAACCCGGGGCTAGGGGCCGTATGAGCCCATGTACTTCAAGATCCTCATGGTACTCATATGAACAGTCACAATCAAAGCGTGACTGAGGTACATCATATTTAGATGACGACTCTATAACGAATATTATGGATTAAGAATACTGATCAGCGATACGGATTTGATATTTTGGAACATCATGATGTCTTGCCGGCATCATTGAAAATTGTTGACCGCTTCTCTCTTGCAGGAAACAAGCCTATGTTTATGTATACTTTTGTCCTTTTGAATTTGGTGCTAATACTGTTATATGGAAATGGAATAGGTCTTTGGATTATGGACGCGGATATTCTCTAATGGACGACGGCTGGATTATGAATGACGGACTAGACGCTTGTAATTTTCCCTGGTTATTTCATACAATGATTCCACGCTCTGTTTATAAACGGACGTGTCAAATATTAACATCATTTAAGTGCATATAATAAATATTTGCAGTCACCAAGAGAATGATAAAAAAGATTGTGTCATTATTGCTAAGACAGAAGAAAAGTAGTAGTGTGAAAAATAGCACAACTATTTTGCGCGTATTTGAGCTAGAAAAAACCCTGAGACTGTTGGTGGTCTTTATCGTGTACTGCATAGAGTTTTCGCTTGTGTGTGTGTGCATTGTCCAATCTAAACAGAATGTGGAATTTCTCCATGGGGGAATTGTTTGATTCTTATCTCAAAGGAATCATTAATTTGTCAGCATCCATTAGTTCCTAGAAAATTTATGGTAGTCAATTGATAACCACAATTTTTGTACTGACCTTGGCACCAGTCAAATCTCCCGCATTCTTCCTCTGATGGTTCAGTTTGTGAGTCAGCACGGCCAGCAATATCATCTCGTTCTTAAAAAGAAACAAATAGCCAAATTTACCTAACAGTGCAATTCACTGTGATTTGCAAGAAAAACAGATTATTGATTGATGTCTTTATTTCCGTGTCATCTCCGTTTCTAAGAATGAATGAAAATATGATGCATACCAGTGTAGCTCGGCTCAATGTTCATCTCTTCATCCATGTGCTTCTGTCTGTTTGTTTCCCTGATTTCATCTTTATCTATAAAGAAAGCATATCAGAAATGATTTAGCATGTATTTACATAAAAGAATAAAATGCAAAAGAATCGAATGCATAGTTTTCGAAATATTAAATCCAATGTGTGTAATCTATCTAAATGAATAACAGACGGTGTGGCGGGGGCCAGAGGGGATGATGTCATACATGGAAGGTGGTGATAAACTGAGGCATATACCTGACTAGACCTCAAATGGCTGCTTAACAGTGCTCTGATCTAGAGGGGAAGTCAGAATTGACAGTTTATTGATTCATCCGCAGATCAAATTTAACTTGGAGGTGAAACAGCCTGGTCCTGGCCTGTGTGTGGTGCATTATTAATATCACAACCGAGACTAACCAAGAATGCGTTCTTCGTTCTAATTCATTTAACAGTTTTGTTTGTAAAAATAAATACGTTTTGTAATGAAAAGCACGAACACTACTTTAGGCCTAATGGATTGTTTCTAAAAAACATACCTGTAATATAAACCAGCCTCTTACTGGCGAACTTGCTCAGGCGACTTTGGGCGCGGAGAATATGCTTTCTCGGTGCCCATTCTAAGGCACAATATATGTCTTCAGGAATGTCGTGGTATGGGCGGATGGAAGCGGCGTCGCTTAGCTGGATACAACGTCAGCTGCGACGACCGCTTCCGCTTTTGTTTCTTCTGTAGGCTCTTCCTACAGTAATAATAAAATAGAAATAAATAGCTGACGAAACTGTTTCATATATTATCAGGAAACCTCTCCCAAATACACATTACTTCAACTTTGATATTAATGGTATTTTAGTTGAGTGTTGTCATTGCCGTATCTTAATTGCGAGTTCCATCCCACCCCAACAAAGTTAATGTGCTTTTAAAATTTACACATGGGGATAGAATAGCCACACACGGGGATGGAATGTCGATATTTTCTGCCGTTCAATGTCATAGTAACTGCGTTAATTGTGGAACGTAAGGTTATAATCGCTGCCAAACCGAGTACCTTAAAGATCTACTCGGTAAAAACGCCTCTCATTGTTTATCAAACTGGAATTTGAACAGCTGTACGTCAATTTACTTGGCTGACAGTGAATTTTACTCCCAGGTATTGCATTTGTGTAGGCGAAACATCCACCAGTAAGCGATGGCACACAGATCGGCCTACACCAGACGATTGGTCATTAAATTGGTCACCTAATAGGATAGGTTACAAAGGTACTCACTGGTTTTGGCTCGGCATATCTCCCATGGTCTGGGATGGTCTGGCGATTTCGCCGCTGTTCGCCGCCATTTTTTCTCCGAGATGGAAGAATCACCACACGTGGATGGAACATCCACCCGGAGCTGGAATATGCCACACCGAGGTGGTCTTTTGATTCTCCACCCTGACAATTATCATTATAAAACACAGGCTGACATGTGTAGATTGCTCTGGTGAACTAATTTAGCTGTGGGCAACGTGCATCAACGAGGTTAGCTATTACGGTACAATCTCGATAACGGAGGTGAGATAAAATGAACATACGCTAGTTGATATGGGTGAATGATTCTCCAATGGACTTGAACAAGAAATAATAATTTACTAATTACAAGCGTCTGGTCCGTCATTCATAATTCAGCCTTCGTCCTTTAAGGAATATCCGCGTCCATAATCCAAAGACCTATTTCATATTCCATATAACAGTATTAGCACCAAATTAAAAAAGACAATCATTTCCTGCAAGAGAGAAGCGGTCAACAGTTTTCAATGATGCCGCCAAGACATCATGATGTTCCAAAAATATCAAATCCGTATCGCTGATCAGTATTCTTAATCCAGAATATTCGTTGTAAAGTCGTCATCTAAAGAATGATGTATCTCAGTCACGCTTTGACTGTGACCGCTCATATGAGTACCACGAGGATCTTGAAGTACATGGGTTCACACGGCCCCCAGCCAAGTTTGTCGTCTGCTCGATCAGTCCTTCGTCGTATCGTAAAGGAAGCCTGGAAAAGTGGCGTACTGGTACTGCCGTCCAGTAGCATAGAAGATAAGTAATAACGCAGTAATTACGAGTCGGTTGATTCAGAAACATTCCGGAGCGCATTCGTGACCTCATGACCTTTCCAAATATGCCCACAATTCAGCAGATTAGGTACCACGTAATGTTTTGTATATTTCATCCTGTCTGCTTGTTTTACATTCATATGTTTCGTATCGGTGGTTGTTTTGGCTTGAGGGACGCCCCCATGTGGTTTGCCTCGGCCTTCGTGAAAATATACCGAGATCCCACGAAGGTAGCGCATCGCCCCAAAATTCCGTCCGTGCATTGGCTGTTATTTTAAACTGGCAGTTCCAGTAATAACTGCACAGCTCTAGTCTGCCTACAGGGCCAGGTACGGAGGTACGGACTATACAGACCTGCAATATGGAGGATTAGTTTGGGATGCTGAGACAGCTGTGTTGTGGGCTATATACGTAAAGTTAAACATATTAGGACATATTGTTTTGACCCTGGGCGAATGAAGTAAACTATCTTTCTAACGAGACTTGATCACATTATTTAATACGAAGCTGAGATGATGTAACCCACGCTTGGACAAGGCTTTTGACCTGAACATAAAACAAAACGTGCGCATAAGCTAGCAATGGTATGAGTTTTATTTTTAATACCAAAAAAGGCATACAAACATAAGATGGTTGGTAATATAATTTTTGCTACAGCAAGTGCGGCGAAGTCCCTAGTTGGATTTTAACCCTATTGTCAGTGACGACAGATGGTCAATAGAGAACATGGACATTGAAGTTAATAGTATGCCCCTATCTAGTGCAGTAAGTTGATTCCTGATTCTATTGTAAGCCCATTATAGCTATGTCACATCGGATACTCTGACAGCCAGAATAACAAGACTGCGAAAATGCTTTTTCGATTAAATCTCTTCTAGTTCGCCTTTGCGCATGACAACGTGAATAATGCAGTCATTGTTGAATCTTTAGAAACGGGTTCCATCCCTGCTTTGGCTGAGAGCATAATTCTATCTGAGACAAAATCATGCACCATTCTTTATCGTTGCGGATAAATACCGAAATTTGTACTGAAATTACAACACATATAAGGGAAGTGGGAAGAGGTGCCGACATACTGACAGAGCCACATGACTTCACAGTATAGTCTTCCAGTTAACCTATTCTAAAGCACATGTCAAGAATCTAACGATTCTTGATATATGTTGTATCTCAGCTACGCTTTTATTGTACCTGTTCATGTGGCAACTTGGATGAAAGGCCACATAACTCGAAATATTCGATTTCGCTCGGTCATTTTTCATTGAATTCCACGAAAGAGATCTTCCAAGTGCACTAAATTAAGTGGCATTTAGTCCTTTGTCACTATGATGAATATTCTGATTTAACGAGTAACTGCTGACTGAAAGATCAGTAGGTCAGATTATGAAGGAATGTCTCGGGCCTGTATCAATCACTCATTCAATATTGTGCGCCTCCGGAAGATGACTCGAGAAAATATCAATCTTTGTGTCAACAAATATACATAGACATATTAATGTATGGGCTCAGCAATGCGGCAATTGAGCAATGATGGTGAGAAGTCATTACATTAAGCAAATTATTGCAATTCTATGTTTTCCTGGATTTACCTGGTGATCAAATCTCCATGGTTACACTGCGTACATTTGGATATTGAGACGGGTTATTTCAAAATTATTAGGACGAGTATTATCAATGCTGGGAATATGCTCCCGGGGAGTGGGGCATTCCGTTATATGTGTTGTAATTCCTATACCCTATACAGTGGGTAAAGACTTTCTTTCCATTGAGAATGGAAATCAATATGGTGGCAGTAAGTGTTGTACTAGTCAGAGTTGTCTTCCATGGATCAGTGCTGTAGTCCATTTTCGTGAAGTAAACCAAGAACGGCTGTTGGCAGTTCCTCCAAATGGTTTGTTGTGTGGTTTTATTTACTCTAACTTTGCACAATCAAATCCGCCCATTATGTGAATCATCATAACGTTACAATCAACACGTAAAAGTTAGTTGCTATGATTTCGCTTGTGTATATTGCAATATGAACATACGTATATGAATAAGATGTAAAAAATGGTTTTTGACAGGCGCAGTTGGACAACGACAGTAGTATGATAATTACATTTTCCAGCCCATGGAACCGGTTCAAGTGGAACAAAATGCCTTTCGGTATCTTGCCGGTTCTGAAAAGTGGGCAAAAACTATTTTATTTCACATCACATTAATATTTACTAATTTATCATGCAGTTTTTGCGGAGAAAATTGCATAAATAAAAAATTCGGAAAATCCGACCGAAAAATAGACCAAAAATACCGTTTTTGAAAATGACGTCACTGTGACATCATCAAAGCGGCCATCTTGGATTTTTTAGATTTTCTGGTAGAGCTTGACACAAGGGTATAGTATGGTAAGTTTCAGCTCCGTAGCTCAAGGGATAAGAAAAATAATTAGGGGGGGCCCAGGCCTGGACAGGTCCCAAAAAGCCCAGGCCAGATAGGGTTAAGGTCGTCGCAGACGACATTATGCTATGGGATAAGGTGAAGCTGACCTGGAGGCAGAACGCGATAATGACCAGAAGATTCGCAAATTCGTACAACGTTGTGAGGAATCGGATATTCAAATAAGACAAGTTGAACTACACATGTATGACAGTTCCTTACGCACGTCGCCAGGTTACTGAGGATGGGCTGGAACCCGATCCGGCCGAAATCCAGACCAGAGTTGATATGCCGTCACCAGCTGATCGACAGCGTATACAACGCATCGTGGCGATGTTGAATTACCTGCAGAAATTCGCTCCTGGACTTTCAAAAATGACCGCACCGATACGCCACCTGCTTTTGAGGAAGCAACATTCTTCTGGGATCAAGCTGTGCAAAGTAATTCTTCGAAGCAAATCAAATGTAACGCCAGCAATGATGGTTTTAAAGCAGGGCTGCTTCAAGAAGGTCAACCAGTCTCCTACACGTCCAGATCACTGACTGAGACAGAGCAAAGATATGCCTGGATAGAAAAAGAGCTTTTTGCAGTAGCCTTTTATTTGGCCTGAGGACGTAAAGTCATTGTGGAATCAGACCGCGAGCCACTGTTCCCAATACAGGAGAAGGCATTGCTGTTTGCACCTAAGCGTTTACAACACATGTTGTTAGTTTTACAGTGTTACAACTACGAAGCCAGTTGTTTGTCGCGAACTCTCCGAGTCGTGCTGTTCACGAAATGTCAGTACAAAACCGGAACAGCAATCAGTAATGGAAAAAGAGGTGGAACAAATAAACATGATTGACTATCTACATATCTCCGGGAACAGCGTAAGTGAAATTCAACACGGCACAATAATGGTGGTGATCCAGTTGGGATGGCCACATTCGAAAGATAGTCTATCACCAAAACTACAACAATTTCAAACGTTTCGAGACGAAGTCGTCGTACAAGAGGGATTTTATATAAAGGCGGACATCTGGTGATTCCAGATAGTATGTGCAACCAGATCCTGACCACGCTACATGGGTATAGAAAGCGCCATCGGTCGCGAGCGTGAATTAGTATACATGACATTGACAACCATTCGTAATTGTGACGCGTTCAACACGCATCTGGGAGAACAGCCGCGTGAACCGATGACCTCCCATGAGATCCCAGAGGGTCCATGGGAGACTGTGGCCTGCGATTTCTTCCAACTCCAAGGAAAACATTACATCGTGTGTGTGTAGATTATTTCTCGCACCTCTTCGATGTGGAACGTATTGAAGTGTGGAGGCCACAGATGTCATCTGTAAACTGAAAACTTATTTTGCCAGATATGGTATACCGAAGGAAGTGATGTCTGACAATGGAACTCCTTTTGATTCCGAGGAATACTAAGCATTCTCATGGGACTATGACTTTGAAATTGTGACGAGCTCGCTCAGAATTTCACAATCCAACGTTAAGACAGAAGAAGCGGTTAAATATACTAATAACCTCTTGAAGCGTAAGATAACTGCTTAGACAGATCCGCACGTAGTGCTACTCGAGCTTCGGAACATTCCAACAGAGAAAGTTTACTCGTTTGCTCATCGTCTTTTTGGCAGACGTACACGTGGACCTGTACCAATATCGAACAGCTTGCTTTACCTGAAAACAGCCCCTGGGGTTACGAGTGAGCTGGAAGAGAAAAGCTTGACAGTCATATTACTACGATCAGAGATACAAAAAATCTATCAAACTTGAAACACGAACAAATTGTTAGGTACGCTCGCCTGTGAACAAGAAACTGGGTAAAAGCGCGAACCGAAGTGCAAATTGATATTCGTTCGTATCAAGTTTGAACTGATAGTGGAAAGTCTATTAAAGAAACTGAAGACATATTCGTCAGACAAATGAGACATTTCGTCCGGTGACTGAAGAGATAATAGAGGGTCCTGTGATCATAACAGTAACACGTGAACAGCCACCTTCGTCAGTTACTGAACAGTTGGCGAAAACGAGTCACGTGTCTCATACGTGTCCTAAAACTCCAGCTGGTTTGGTTGGTCGGTTTGATTGGGCACTCCATCGTAGTACAATGGGCACTGGTCATACAGAGTATGCCGTACAACCCGTTCCAACACACCGCCATACACATGCTCCCACCTACCAATGACGCATAACCATCGGTAATTCCGCGTTAATTCTTCT
Source organism: Hanleya hanleyi (assembly GCA_036873755.1). Classification (NCBI taxonomy): domain Eukaryota; kingdom Metazoa; phylum Mollusca; class Polyplacophora; order Lepidopleurida; family Hanleyidae; genus Hanleya; species Hanleya hanleyi. The sequence goes on along the minus strand of JAVTVY010057139.1, from coordinate 15,348 downwards.
TTACATCTGTATCCATATCATCTAATATTGACCGGGTCCCCAGTCAACATGTCTTAATTACAACACATAAGGGAAGTAATCACAGTATAGTCTTCCGGCTAACCTATTCTTAAGTACATACCAACAATCAAGAATCTAACGATTCGTGATATGTGTTGTATCTCAGGTACGCTTTTATTGTACCTGTTCATGTGGCAACTTGAATAATATGACCACACGGCCCCTAGCACCGGCATAAGCGATATTAGATACACATCTAGAGAGCTGTGGTGGAAATGCTCTGACAACTCGTATATTGGTAATTGGTGAGCTGTTTCGCCGTGACAACTTGTACACTGGGGATTGGTGAGCTGTATCGTCGTCAGATGAAAATGACGGCATTTAACACAAAAGACTAGTCTGTAAGGCCCGATGCCGACCCAGCATCAACTTCCCACAAATGCCAACATATATCAAAGACCAAGAGATCTGTATAGGGGACGGGCCTCGGGGACGTAACGTCCACCAGCAGAATCTGGCCATATACAGGTAAAAATTACAACACACATAAGGAAGAAGGAAGAACTTGATCCTAAAGGTCACATACAGTACAGACATGTATCCACATGGGATTTCTCGACTCTCTATGCTACAATCCCTCATCAGGACCTTATTGACGGGTCTAAGTTCATTAATAGTATCTGTGTTCACGAAAACTAATCGTAGATATATTAATGTCGGAAGCCACAAAGCATTCTTTAGCTCTACTGCATACAAGAGATATCATTCATGGGATGTTTCTTTGTTTATAGAGTTGCTTGAATTTCTCATTAAAAATATCTATGTGAAATTTGGCAACACAATATATCAACAGCATATAGGTATTCCAATAGGCACTAATTGCGCATCCCTATTGGCTGACCTATACCTGTTCTCTTATGAATATAACTATATGCAGGCGCTTTCGAAAACCGATCCATTCAAAGCTCGTTCCTTCTCATTCACCAAACGCTATATAGACGATCTTTTCGCTGTGGATAATTGCTATATAAATTACGCAGTGAAGGATATATATCCACCTTCACTGAATTTGAAGGAAACTACAGATAACCCTACAGGCGCATCATATTTAGACCTATGTATCTATAAAGATGAAGCGGGCCTGCTCTCCCGTCGACTGTATGACAAAAGAGATGATTACAATTTCGACATCGTAAACTATCCCTTTCTGAACAGTAAAATTCCAGTGGGACCTACATATGGCGTATACATATCACGCCTAGTAGCATTTGCTAGATCTTGTGTTAAATGTGACGATATTAATCAACGTCACAAAACATTGTTGCAGAAACTTATAAAACAGGGCTACACCACCAAGCGCCTCCATTCAAAATTTCTCAAATTTGGCGATACATATCGCATGCTGTTAGCGAAATACGGGCGTAGCTTGCAAGATCTATGGCGTTACGTTCCGTAACTTGTGTGTAATTCCGCTTAACCCGTGTCTAGGGGCCGTATGAACCCAGGTACTTCAAGATCCTCGTGGTACTCATATGAACAGGCACAATCAAAGCGTGACTGAGATACATCATTCTTTAGATGACGACTTTACAACGAATATTATGGATTGAGAATACTGATCAGCGATACGGATTTGATATTTTTGGAACATCATGATGTCTTGCCGGCATCATTGAAAACTGTTGACCGCTTCTCTCTTACAGGAAACAAGCCTATGTTTATGTATACTATGATTGTCTTTTTGAATTTGGTGCTAATACTGTTATATGGAATATGGAATAGGTCTTTGGATTATGGACGCGGATATTCTCTAATGGACGACGACTGAATTATGAATGACGGACCAGACGCTTGTAATTCAAAATCCTGTCACGAATAAAATATTTCTATTTCATTTATGTTGTTTATGACATGCAATCTGTCGAAAGACGATGTATCTACTGGTATATAAAAGTGTTCAAGAAATTTTTTGGTGCCGCTATTAAAATCTGGGAATGACATAGTTATTGTGCTGTAGAAAACCCGAAGGCATGTAACAATTACTCGAAGAGATGTCACAGTGATTACATTTACAGTAGTCAGACATGAAATACAAATAAGGCCATCAATTAGGTTACAATTTTTACTTAAGCGATTAAAATTGATCCAAACCTGATATACTCGCTGATTTCACACGGCCATACTCGCTGATTTCACACGACCGACAGGTTAAGTTCACAATGACAAACAAACAGAAGGGGACCCCGACTATCTTTGTCGATTTCCTCTCCCTCTTCATAACGTGCTGCCTGCTCGGCTCGTTTACCCTGGAAGACACTGTCGCTAATGCAGCGATAACTTTCGCCTAAAATAGAAATATGAATACTATGTTCGAAGTTGTCTTTCCGTGATGGATTTATCAAGGTTTTCATTTCTTATCTATTTCACATATTTGGATGTGGGTGCTGAATACATGGCACTTAATAGGATATAATATCCATTTTTACTCTGTATCGTGGATGAGCTTGTCGCGTGTTGTATTCTGATCTAGTGAAATTGTGCATCTTTACCATGTTACGCATAAGCATACATTTAGAATAACAGAAAAAGATATCAACTTCCAAACCGAGTTGTCTCCCCTTCTGCCATGTCGAACCTATCTCGCAAAATGGGGGACAACCCTGTTCGGTAGTTGGCATCAGATCACAATTAATCACTTCCGGGTCAGTGCCCACGACCTACATTGTTTAGAAATTTGAGAGCAGATCTTTATGGATTTTATGAGCTGCGATTTTTCAGCATTTCTGATACATCTGATATTTCAACTTGCAGATGAGTCTTCAACCTGTATTTCCTGGTGTTGATTTGGGCCACTTTGGAAAAAGCATGGTGGATGAAGACATGATCAGTGAAGGGTGAGAAGGCTCCCTGTTTACAAATTGAATGACATTCTGTAGCATCAATCAGCTGTCAGTGGCGGTAATTTGAAATTTCCACGGTCAACATCTGTCAAGACTTCCACTGGTAATGTCCCACAAGGTAAATATTGACATGCCAGATGGATTTATGCATTGTGAATTTTCTGGATTTTTGCCGATTTTTAACGCTAATACATAACAAGTAACGAAATTAATAGTAGGCTGATGCCAGTTGTATACGACTTAGCATGGCGAGTGTGCCAAAGGGTGCACTTCCCACTAGCCAGCCACAGTAGCATCCTGCTGAACGTTACCATTCCCCCAAACGGGCATATGAGAATTGATGGTTGATCGCTACAGAATTAACAGTGCCCGGAGGTGAATATTGGGCAGGCCAAAATGCGCACTTTTGGGGGAGCGCAAAAATGAAACGATAAACGAGTAGGTGGGCCTCCTGTTTTCATCAACATTTTAAAATACCTAGTCACGTTAAACATTTTAATAAGTATACACAAAAAATCAGATTGTACGTTTTCTCTGGAAGTGGGCCGAATTTGAAATATTTTCATACAAGGAGTTTTTCAGAGAAGTTGAGAAAGGTTTAAGGAGGTGTGCACGTCTTTCCGTTTCAATTTTCGTAGCTTACTTGAAAAAATGGAACGAGTAAGTCCATGCAGAAAATATATATATACTTATACGGCGTTTTGTTTAACTATTTATGGCTTTGAAGCAAAAATCAGCAGAACAAAATTCACTGTGGAATGCACCATAACTGCTAGTTAATAGTCATACATAATTTAAATACAATGAGTCTAAGCGTATACAGTGCTAAATGATTCATAACTCTCAACTATATCTGTATAGCTATAGGCTAAATGGCCACCGACGGCAAAATACGATGGTAGCGTGCAAGATCTCTGGTACAATGTTTCTCTCAGTTCTAATCAGGGGTCGTTTGAACATCATGTGTTTTACATCTCCATGGTGTCCAAATAATGATCAAAGCGTGACCGAGATATATCATACCATAGAAAACGACTGAAAAATTCATTCTGATAAAGAGTACTGCTCAGTGACAAGGATTATGTATGTAAAGAGCATCATGATGTCCTGCTGCATGTAGTCATGTCAAAATTTGGACCGCTACACTATTGCAGGAAACCATCTTGTGTTTCGTTAGATGTTCATTTCATGCGTATATGGAATTGATGCCAACCCTCGTGGGAAGAAATTATTTCGACTGTTGACGCGGAATTTCTTTTGAAGAGGACGACTGAATTTTGAATGTGAGTTCTGGCGCAGGTAATTGTCATAAAACGGCCAGTTTCCAATGGCAAGTGTCGTCTGAATATCTATCAGGACGGACCGCTTTGATGAATAAGTTTAGTCGGACTTTTGTGATCTCATATATGCACATGATTCCTTAAGGCTGAATACAATTTATCTCTAGCTTCACAGGCACCTTTACGAGAAAAAAAAGATGGGGATGGATATGGAAGACGGTAGCGGCCACTCGCCTTCTCGCATACTCGCCCTGTAATTTGCTGACACGAGAAGTCGAGAAATCGAGAACGCGAGGCGAGAAGTCGAGATTGCGAGGCGAGAAGTCGAGAACGCGAGGCGAGAAGTCGAGATTGCGAGGCGAGAAGTCGAGAACGCGAGGCGAGAAGTCGAGAAGTCGAGGCGAGAAGTCGAGATTGCGAGGCGAGAAGTCGAGATTGCGAGGCGAGAAGTCGAGAACGCGAGGCGAGAAGTCGAGATTGCGAGGCGAGAAGGCGAGATCTTTTTCGACTTCTCGCCTTCTCGTCTTTGCTTTGTAGCAAAAAGGCGAGAAGTCGAGAAGGCGAGCATGCGAGAATGGACGGATTCTCGCGTTCTCGACTTCTCGCCTTCTCGCCCTTTAAAAAAAGGGCGAGAAGGCGAGAAGGCGAGCATGCGAGAATGGACGGATTCTCGAGTTCTCGCGTTCTCGCCCTTTAAAAAAAGGGCGAGAAGGCGAGAAGGCGAGCATGCGAGAATGGACGGATTCTCGCCTTCTCGCCTTCTCGCCTTCTCGCCCTTTTAAAAAAGGCGAGAAGTCGAGAAGGCGGGCATGCGAGAATGGACGGATTCTCGCGTTCTCGACTTCTCGCGTTCTCGCCCTTTTCAGATTAGGCGAGAAGGCGAGAAGGCGAGAACATTCTCGACTTCTCGCCTTCCGGTCTCTTCGATCATGCGTATAAGAGACCGGAAGGCGAGAAGTCGAGAATGTTCTCGCCTTCTCGCCTTATCGCCTTCTCGCCCTTTAATATCTTGTAAAAGTGGACACTCGGTTAAAAACTGGTATTCATTACCAACCGTTGTCATAGTACATTTGGTACATAAAAGTTCGGTTTGAGTGACATTTCTAAATCTACGAGTAACAACAGGAAGTCTATGGTTGCCAGTCCTAAACCTACATAATGCTACAGCTTTACTGAAAGGAAATTTGAGCATATAATCGTCCAGACGCTTCTTTGGTGTAAACTGTTTGCACAATACATAAACTGAGCTCTCAGATAGTGTAGTCTCCCATTTCTGGGAATGTCGATCAGTCAGTCTTTGCTTGACAGTATCATTCAGCCAATTCAAACTTCTAAAGTTTTGATTAAGCCAAATGTAATTCAGCCCACAGGATTCAAATATTGCTTTAACAATAACCATTTGGAAGAAAAGACATCTGAATTATGAAAATGAAACAGAGCCTCATATATAGCGCTGGAGTCCTTAGCTTGTGTGTCTAATAAGAGGGTACCCCCGAATTTAACCATACGCAGATTAATTCTAATACTAAGAGAGGATTTGCCGAATTCACCGAATATCTGTGCAATAGGCGTGCGAGTAGGCCACATAAATACAACAAAATGGGTATAATCATACACTCAAAAAGATTTAATTGAACATCAATTGCCAGATCTAGACATCTAGTTCTTTTTATGATAGCAAACATAGCCTTTCTAGCTTGTTCAAACAGGTATTTCCAACATTGATGGGAGTTACCATTGTAAAAACAACAAAATGCCAAGATATTTGTAAATGTCAACAATTTCGAGCTGCTCGTTATCAAGGTGAAATGAAAAGTTTCTGTAGGTAGCTTTACGCTTGCTGAAGATAACTATCTTAGGTTTTTGACAGTTTATTTGCAACTTCCAGGTTTCACGAAAACCTAACAAATTGTTCAGTGCGGATTGCAGGTCTTCCGCATTGACCCCTATTAACACTGTATCGTCTGCATACAAGAAAAGTAATAACTTGATGTAAGAAGTCCCCTTGTTGGACCACCATCCTTGACAACACATGATTTAATGCTATGATACATCTTAAAAATAACACGTATAATTTTCCCATCAATTCCACTTTTAAGAAGTTTCACAAAAAGCCCTGGACACCGTACAGTATCGAAGGTTTTTTTTAATAGTCGATAAAAGCACAGAAAAATTTCTTCCCTTGACTAAGGCACAGATCTATAACAGACTTACTAAGAACACATGGTCTGACGTACGGTACTGTGTTTTTTCTGGGTTTTTTTTTTTTTTTTTTTTTTTGCAGCGGTTCTGAACAGGAAACTGATCATGCGTATAAGTGACCGGAAGGCGAGAAGTCGAGAATGTTCTCGCCTTCTCGACTTCTCGCCTAATCTGAAAAGGGCGAGAAGACGAGAAGTCGAGAACGCGAGAATCCGTCCATTCTCGCATGCTCGCCTTCTCGACTTCTCGCCCTTTTTTTAAAGGGCGAGAAGGCGAGAAGTCGAGAACGCGAGAATCCGTCCATTCTCGCATGCTCGCCTTCTCGATTTCTCGCCGTTTTGCTACAAAGCAAAGACGAGAAGGCGAGAAGTCGAGAAAGATCTCGCCTTCTCGCCTCGCAATCTCGACTTCTCGCCTCGCGTTCTCGACTTCTCGCTTCGCAATCTCGACTTCTCGCCTCGCAATCTCGACTTCTCGCCTCGACTTCTCGACTTCTCGCCTCGCGTTCTCGACTTCTCGCCTCGCAATCTCGACTTCTCGCCTCGCGTTCTCGACTTCTCGACTTCTCGTGTCAGCAAATTACAGGGCGAGTATGCGAGAAGGCGAGTGGCCGCTACCGTCTTCCATAATAAGTGGAGGCCGTCTTCTAGTTGGAACACAGGCGATAAATTCGTAAATTATATTTGAAAATGTCACAAAACTCGAGTCTCTATTTTCAACGTTCTGCTGATATTTCTATAATTCCATTTTCTATATTTAACCCGTCTGTGGGTTCATCGTAACCTGAATATTGACTCGACCAGCACTTGCTGGAATACATATTAGCGGCCATGTTGAAACTACTTGCAAGCTCAGTATCCCGCAACAGCGCATTTCAGCTGTAGGACTTCCTTGGAAACCTGGACATGATGAAAAGAGCACAGAATCAAGAAAATTTTCAATTGATTTTGTTATATATTTAATTTTCTGATAACTTGTAAATACCTCGAGGAATATATGGGCGGAGGCACATCCTTTAATATGTGATGTGGTACACGTCTGGCGGATAACATTTTAAAGCCCTCCACGACTAATGCGAGAGGTCAGATGACTCCGACGGAATGGTTTAAACAATATTTTATTTCAGTAATGGATCGGTGAACAGGACAAGCCTATATTAACACCTCTCCAGATTACATATAAATACAAACACGATGACGGATGGTAAATGGAACTAAAACTGTTGTGGCAATAAAGAAAGAAATATATAAATATATAAATGAATACGCAGCTCTTGATAACTAATTCCGTTAGACAGATATTTTCTCGAAAAACATTCGCTCTGGATTATAACTTTCAAAATCGTGCATACATGCACATCTTCTCTCGAAAGTAATACACAAAAATACTCATTACTGACAAATTATGAGTGATTGGCAAACATTGGTATTGATCATTAATCAAATTTTATAAATCTTTCAGATTCTATTCAGAATTTTTGTACACTGTTCGCTATCTCTACATTGGATTCGTCATTAAGATCTGGATTTCCAAATAAGAGCGATTTGTATGAAATTCCAGGGTAGTGTGCTAGTTCTAAGAACATAGTTTGTCTCTTTACGTTATATTTTGTACAGTACAAAAGAAAATGCTCGTTGTCTTCATAATGGTAACCGCAATTACACACTGGCGAATCTTGTATAAATCTATTAAATTTATGCACAATCAACTCGCTACATGAAAGACGCAGTTGTGCATGAAAAAATTGCCCTATCCTCAATCCAGAAAAGAAATAGCATGGAATTTTGTTGTCTTTCGATTTCAAAAAGTTTTTGAACAATTTGCAACTGTCAGCAGTTCTAATTTCAATGTCAAGCTCGTTCCACATTCTGGTTGTGGAGGTAATGAAAGACTTAGAATAAAATTGCGTACGACAATTTGGAACAGAAAGATCTGCTGCATTTGAAAGCGGGTATTCTGTTCTATGCGATACTGTCTGCGGAACAAGTGAGGCGAGGAAAGGAGGACACACGCCATTGATCATTTTATAAAATAAGATAAGTTTATGTCGGTTCCTTCGTTCCTTCAACGTGAGAAAGCCAGTTTCGATGCAGAGTGACTCGTGACTAGTTCCGCGAACCGCCTCACAGATTGTACGCAAGGCATCTAATTGAAGGTTTTCTAATAAATTAACCTGTTCCTCTGTACAATTGGCCCATACAACGTCGGCGTAATCAAACATAGGTAGAATGAAAGAACGATACATTGTCTCTAAGGACTTACGGGGCAATCGATATTTTAAAGATCTTAAGCAGTTAATCATTGGATTAACCTTCTTAAAGATCGCGTCCACATGAGATATCCATGTCCCTGTTGTCTGAAAATAGATACCTAAGTGTTTATGTGAATCATCTTCCGTTAATACTTTGTCACCTTATACACGGTCAGGCTTATAAGTAGGATTCTGCTTCAGACTAAAATTCATTGACTTCCATTTTTCTGGGCTGAATTTTACAAGCCATTTGTCAGCCCATGCATATTTTTTCTTAGATCAGAATTTAAGGTTGCAGCAGATAATACCGGGTCTTCTATAACAATATATATTGAGGTGTCGTCGGCGTAAAGACGAATATTTGATTCAATATCTAAAATTATGTCATTGATGTATATAAGGAACAACAACCGAATCGTTCGAACAGTCGACAATGTTAGACTGTAGAAGCGCTCATAACATCGGTATATTCCGTGTATGTAGGGATTGTATCATACAATTCACTCCTATATGAAGGTAACTAACTAAAATGGAACGATTGGATTGATCGAGCGAATGGTAGAATATGGTGCCTTATTACCGTTTACCTACATTGTGCCGGACTAGGTACGGCTTTAATCGCCTGCTTAATATACTTAACTTACAACTTATATGAGTGTGTTTTAGATATGTTTGCAAACTGATCTGTTAATGTTGACAAAAAACACAGGTTTTCTCCACTTTGGTGGTGGTCGTGTCTTGTGGTGGAGATATACTGATTATGAACGCGGATTTTTTTTATAGCTATATCCAAAGGAAATGGAAAATATTGGGCCCGAATTATTCATAACAATAATTCCAATTAATCAAACAATCATCTATATTCCAAATTACCAAACAATCATCTAAAAGACGTCACACACACAATTTGACATTTGTGATTTATCCGTCTGCAAAAAATATAGTGAAGCTGGGTTTCTTCAAGTGATTAACTCAGAAGCAACCATCACTGATATAATTGTTACACTATTAAACAAATAATGAAGTCATATGAAACTGTTGCCCTTTATACGCGGCTATAATTGAATATGACGAAAACTATATATATACCCTTGATTGCAGTGTACGTATTGCGAAATGAATATCAATTATTGTCAGATTTCAACGACTTCCCCGAAATAATTGCTAACAGCAAAGACAGCTGCCTCCCTGAAATATTTTACTGTATAATATAACTCATCGTGTGAGATGCTGATTCATCCGTCTTCTGCATGGTGTATCATCACAGACACCAATTTTGTTATCTTTACACCGAAATGTCATTGGAATGGTGGATAATTTCTGAAATACAATATGATCGTATTACCGATATAATTGACTATCGCCGTTGTACAATCGTGCCATTATTCCATATCGTGTCGTCGAACCTTCGTTTCGAACCTTCGTGCCGTCGAACCTTCGTTTCGAGCCTTCGTCGTCGAACCTTCGTTTCGAACCTTCGTGCCGTGCATGGAACCTTCGTTCCGAACCTTCGTTTCAGTCACAGTGAGCATATAAAGCATATCAATTTACTGAAGTGATTCGTTCGAGTTGTGAAATAGTACATCAGAAGTAATTATATTCAAGCCGTCATTCCATTTCATCGATTCTATTTCACTGACTGCAGATGATTATACATCGTTTCAATAGTAGGGTGAAATGGACCGAGACAGATATGGGAGCGCTGTAGGCAAAATTAAATGACAATTTTTTCACGCTATTGTGGTTGTGCGGATGATCTTTGTTCAACGAAAGTGAAATATATCGGAAACCTGTCTGCTTAATCCTGGAACGAGGGAAAAGGTTGCTATTGCTGCTAAAATATGACTATCTAGGTTATTATAGCTGCTAAAACATGACTGTCCATCGGCTACATTACTTATTTCCTTTTTGAATGGCCCGAAGCGCCATCCAATCGTTCTCCAAATGAATTGGTACTCATTTTATCACTTTCAATCATGATATCCTGCAGCTCACCGGTGTCGAATGCCACATTGAAAATAATAAGGTTAATGCCAGATGAATATAATTATCCCACGGATCAAATTTTCATTCAGTCAAGAGAGTTCAGCCCGAAACACAATACCCTAGAATTGTCTAATACCAATTTCACAGCGGTTGCGATTTGTCGCTGTTACGTGTATTCACTCAATTTCGTGAAGCTCACTCCTATTTCCTTTTATATTTTTTGGTTTCACATGGCGCCCAGCTTCAGTTCTCGGTTCATTGGCATGCAATGTATGTCTGCAATGTAGATCGACCGTTCTCTTCACCAATCACCGCATTCAGATTAATACCAAATTGTCTTCGTAAGTCCATTGCTTTATCATTTCTATGTAATGTCTTATCTCGAAATATACATGATGTGGAAGGATTCGATAGTTTCTGGATTATTTCTCAATCGAACAATTTTATACTGTAAATAAAGGGATATTAACTGCTATAATCAGTTTGACTTGTCCACGGTAAGCCGACACCGATATGTTTTGGTTACCGAATCACAGTGAAATGATGATAAACGATGTGGCTAGAATATATTAACCACGAGGGACAGAATGGTTCATCGCTGGAAGTTGAAACGTGCATCCTTTTCATACCCATGATATTTCTAAAATACATGTTGTCTCCCATCACCTGCCATTGCGCTCGCAAAACCAAACGAACCCAAAGTATCACGGAGAAATTACATCGTAGGTGGCCGTGTGCAAACGTTAGCAAAGAGGAATCAGCATATAAGCATTACAAGCGTCTAGTCCGTCATTCATAATTCAGCCGTCGTCCATTAGAGAATATCCGCGTCCATAAATTAAAGACCTATTCCATATTCCATACAACAGCATTAGCACCAAATTCAAAAAGACAATCATAGTATACTTAAACATAGGCTTGTTTCCTGCAAGAGAGAAGCGGTCAACAGTTTTCAATGATGCCGGCAAGACATCATGATGTTCCAAAAATATCAAATCCGTATCGCTGATCAGTATTCTTAATCCATAATATTCGTTGTGAAGTCGTCATCTAAAGAATGATGTATCTCAGTCACGCTTTGATTGCGCCTGTTCATATGAGTACCATGAGGATCTTGAAGTACATGGGTTCATACGGCCCCTAACCCCGGGTTAAGCGGAATTAGACACAAGTTACGAAACGTAGCGCCATAGATCTTGCACGCTACGTTCATATTTTGCTATCAGCATGCGATATGTATCGCCAAGCTCGGGACTGTTTAAAAAGTGGAGACCGACATGCTAGTTGGAAAACAGGTGATAAATTCGCAATTGATATTTGAAAATGTCACAAATCTCGATCCGCCATTTTCAACGTTCTGCTGATATTCTCCGAGTTATTTTTCGAATAGCATTCTGGGTAGACTTGTTCTAAGATGATCGCGCCCATGAGAATTTGTTTTTCTCCAATTTTTGCTAGTCAACGCTGGGTTCCATTCTGTGCAGGCGATGACAGTTAGTCTGAGTTTAATTATAGTATGGATTTACTGCTGACACAAATTCAACAAAGTTGCGTCTCGAAGTTGCGATATTGCGGTTTGTGTCCAATTTCGATTAACCCGAGGCAAGAGGCTGTTTGGATATCATATGTTTTGCATCTCCTTGGTGCTCAAATGAATAATCCCAATCAAAGCGTGACTGAGATACATACACTGGAAGCGATGTGGAAATTCATTTGTAAAAGAATAATGGTCAGTGATTAGGATTTTATGTATAGAACATCATAATGTCTTGCTGACATCAATGACAACTGTTGACCGCTTCTCTCTTGTAGGAAACCGCGTTTTCATTATTTTTATTTCATATACATTTGGAATTGATATTAACTGTCATACGAAAACAGTTATCATGTGTGTTACCTCATGTTCCGTGTATATCAATCGACGCAAATCAAACCCTGGCGTTGTATATATGCTTGGGGGACATGGGACTCTTTCAAGACGGTGACGGGACGGTAACTGTGTGGGGAGGGGGTCAAAACTACACATCTTGGTACTTTCAGAATGATTTTCATTCGGCACTTATATTTCCATTATTGTGCGCAGGACTGCTTATAAGAGATTACGCTAGATATTTCTCTTATAAATATGTCTAAAAATATCTCGAAACATTCTCTTATATTTCAAATGTAGCGGATGAAAAAAGTGATATTTCGCCTCATGGTAGCCGAGAATATATATATGGGAGTATTCAGTTCAATCCCGGTGTGGCAGTTCATTTGCAATCAATTATCTCAACCACTAAGCAATTTACCATTAATTTCATCATGATATCACACCATTTGTACTGTGTTTTTTAAATTTCTCACCGAATAATCCTATTCGATGGTCAATTAATGCCTAGTGTCCGTATTTGTATTAAATACCAGTCACGTTGTTCCACAATATGGGATATCATTATGTAGCCGAATACAATACAATTGGTTAAAAGATGGTCATATATTTATGTATATTTAGGCCTATACTAAGTTTCAGTGATTCTATTTGTGGGGGCACATACAGGATTCTTGTGTTATCTTAGCTTTTTGGAGCTAACCTGTGATATTCGCCAAATGTACCGTATAAGATGATGATCTTAATTAAATTACCAAAATCATGAATATTTCTTTAATAGTTTTTCCTGTATATATGTAACGGAACTATTACATAGCCGTGTGTAAAAGTTTTCTGTAAAAGAGGTATCAGCATATAAGCTCGAGATTGGTTAATAACTGAAGACCGGCCTGGTAGTTGGGGAACAGGTGATTAAATTCGTAACTGATATTTGCAAATGTCACAAAACCTTAATAGCCTCTATTTTTCGGGTCTGTTGATATTTCTCCCTGTCCTTTTTCGATTAGCATTCTGTGCAGAGTTTGTTTAAATGTCGTACAGATTTTGACGAATAGTAGTAAATTATCAACATTTGCCATCGAATGTCAACTTCTAACGACTTCCTAGTTACATGTACAAGTTCCAACTTAATTTATTGTGAGCATTAGCAAGCGTACTGTCCATCTCAGACTAGCACTGATATCATGATTAATACCGGACAGGTAGGGTTAGGTACATGAATATTGATCGCCAACAAAGCATATACGTTGCTCGTCTTTCATAATCCTACCCACGGTAGTCGTGGGTCGATGGATTTACGATATATCGTTTACGTCAGTCGAGTCGCGTTGTCCTGCCTGACTTATTCCAAGAAACAAACTTACACGCTCGTGTGATGCTTCCGGGCTATAAGTATCAATATGCGTATAGATGAAGATAGAGCTTCGCAGAATGGCTCAGCGTTAAACTTCAACCTGAAACAAATGCTATTTGAGACTGATTTATATATTGCGAAGGATATTTTCCTTGTCTGACATTTCTAGATCAGCGCTGTTGTAAGGAATTTCTTTGATGTTAAACAGGGGTAGCATTTCCAGGCCATTATTCGTGGGTTGGATTCCCAGGACTTGGGTGGCAAATCTAAAATATGTAGCTGTAAGTTAAATACTTCACTAACGTTTCATCATTCACCGAAACCTACTGAATGAGGTAAATTGTTAAAATAATAAACGCACTTGATGTCATATAGCCAATCAATATTTGAGCTTGCCAACACCATGCAGCGAGGATTTTCTTTGATGTCTGTGTAATTTTCAAATATGGTAAGTGGTGGTTGTATTGATTTTCAAACGGGAAATGTTCATTTCCTTGGAAGCCAGTCGAATTCGAAGTTTAAAGAGGTCATACAGCTGCACTTCTCCTAATATGGACCACGGAATATTTATAGAGCTATGAAATCACCAAACACGGAATATTTATAGAGCTATGAAATCACCAAACACGGAATATTTATAGAGCTATGAAATCACCAAACCGTTTTCTGATCAGAAAATGTGTTTATGTTCAGCCAAGGTAACACGTGTAGTGTTCGAATTGTGTATGCGAAGATGGGACTCTTGGTGTATGTCTCGTTTTTGTAGGAGGCGATGTAACCGTACTTCGGATGACAGCACCAATTCCAAATGGGAATGAAATGAAAATAATAAAAACACAATATGGTTTCCTACAAGAGAGAAGCGATCAACATTTTTCAATCGCGTCGGCAAAAATGATGATGTTCCGTACATAAAATCCCAATCACTCACCATTATCCTTTATCCAAGTGAATTAAACACAACATTAAAATGGCAGTAGAAATCGATGCCGACGTACTGACAAGAAGTCATAAGACCCCACAGACAAATGTAATGACTGCATATTCCTAAAAACACCACATGAACCAACAGAGATCCCTGTGATGATTTGTATCCCAGCCACGCTTTTATTGAAGATGTTCATGTGGACAATTAGAATGACATGACCGCACGGCCCCTACACCGGATTGAGCGATATTAGACACCAATATTTCAGAGTGATGATGTAGTAGCCCTATCAAGTCAGCTGATGGAATACCATGCCGTTTCCAGAGTATGTATGTCAATCACGCTTTGATTGTGCTTGTTCCTTTGAACACAGTGGAGATGTAAATCACATGATATTCAAACGGCCCCTGACCCCGAGTTAAGCGGACTTAGACACAGGTTACGAAACGTGGCACCAGAGATCCTGCACGCTACAATCGTATTTTTCAGTCAGTGTACGATATTTATCCCAGAATTTGACAAAATTTGAATGGTGGTGACCGGTATTGCCCTACATTTATATTCTGCTGTGTTGATT
>JAVTVY010057138.1:0-31861 GCA_036873755.1 Hanleya hanleyi | reverse complement strand
TGAGTATCTTGGACCTCTCGAAGCACCTCATGTACGACTTCTAGTACAATTAGATGAAGGCTCAGTACGGGGAGCACTGCCAGGTCCTTTATACAGATCCAGACAGAGGACGTGTACCAGGACATGGCTGCGCGCCGCGACCTCTACGACACTTCTGATTACCCTAAGGACCACCCGCTGCAGAGCGCTGCGAACAAGAAGGTACTTGGGAAAATGAAGGATGAGTGTGCCGGACGCCCCATCGCCGAGTATGTAGGACTGCGTCCAAAGATGTACTCGATTCTGGAGGCCGGCGGAAAAAACATCAAAAAGGCCAAGGGCGTGAGAAAGAACGTCGTTAGGAATCACATCCGCCATGAGCAGTACAATACAAAGAGACCGTCTTCGGCAAGAAGACCTTCCGCCACGGTATGGACGTACTGCGGTCTGAGCGCCACCGCATCTACGGACAGCACTTGAACAAGGTATCACTGTCCCCCTTCGACAGCAAGCGCTGGATCGAAGAAAATGGGGTGGACACCCTAGCCTACGGCCACAAGGACCTCGTCCCCGCTGGGGTGAGTGAGATGGATGCGTTTATTGAAGAGATCCTAGCGACGTAGAACGCCATCCGGCGGCAGCTGAGTATCGGGAGGCACCACAAGGAGCTCTTCCCGGACAAATCCACGAGCAGGGCCATCTTGCAGATGATACAGGACAGGCTCCTCAGGCTTGGTGACCGAGAGTCCAAGCCGGTACACCTGGAGGGACCACACTGGATCAGTCGCGCGACGTCTTCCACCCTCCAGCTCGCCATCCTGGTATAGGTACCGAACACCAACACCAGAGGGAAGCTTTTCCTCTGAGACCAACGGGGCGACCAGCAACAACAGAAGAGGGTTTTTGTGTCACAGCCACAACCTTGATGGCATCCTTAGGCTTCTTACCGGTGAGGCGGGTCACTTCTCCGTTCAGGGCCCTAACGACGGCAGGCAGTCAAGCCACCCACTCCGTTGAACGCGCGCCCGACGGAAGTCGCATCTCCTGGGCGTATTGGTGCCCAAACAACCGCTCAGCCAGGGACCGGTTAAAGCGCTCCACGATCCCCTGGTCCCGATGAATGTCCACATGACCGCGCCTGACAGAAACGTCATGCTTGGTCAGTAGCTGGCTCACCGCGCCCATAAACTCGCGCCCCGGGTCAACCTGAAGAAGCTTCGGCCAGCTAAGAGGGCTCCGCTTGTAGATGCGGGAGAGAGCGTCAGCGACCTCTTTGGCTTTTTTTGTGGCCAGAGGCTCGGCCTCCTTGTAGCGCGATGCCACATCTACAACCGTGAGTGCATACTTGTAGGTTTTGCGAACACGGGGGAAGCGGTCGTGTGGTAGAAAGAGCAGGTCGGCATCTTTACACCAAAACGCGTGCGTGGAACATGGCGAGGGCGCGGAAGATAAATCTGCCAAATGGCCTGCTTCTTGAGCCATATTCGGGCCATATCTTCGGAGACTCTGGCTGCTGCGGCGAGGTTCTTGATAGCCGCTAGCCCCTTCCAGTAACCGCTCGGGCTGTAGTAGTGCCCCGCGAGGCATCGGGATAGCTTTTTCGTTTCACGACCCATTGTAGTTGCTGTCGTGCCGACATTCCAAGAGGTGAAAGCCTCTAATATTGCTAGTGTGCGTGGCAACTGGCCTTGCGCACAAAACATGCGGCTCTACTAGGCTACAAGTTTTGGGCTATTTTATAGCTGACCAGGCCTGTAGCTGCCATCCCCAGCAAGATGAAAGCAATCTTGCGGTCTTTCTGTGAACCAGAAGAAGTCCGAAAGACGAGGCTCTGAGCCGAGAGGGTCAAGTATTTTGCCCGTGACTTGTGAGTACTCGCGGATTGCGGCATCGACGTCATGGAATGTGCGAACGGCGTGTCCCTGTCGTCGGAGCTCTTCATTTATCCAGTCAAGCCTTTCGGTTCGCTTTTTTGTCCATGCATCCCTTGCAGCCTGGAGCTGTTCTATAGCCTTGTCATGGCGTTTGCGCTCTTCGTCAACACCCGAACTTCGAAACATTGAAAAGAGGTAATTCGACCCACTGAAGGCAAGAGCATTGACCAGAGCTCCACCCACTAGCAAGGCAATCGAGGCCATGTTTTATACGCTGTTCCCGCTGGCACGGCTACTGTTTTTACCTTCTGACATCTTTGAAGACATTATTGCATACGAAAAGGATCTTTTAATTGCTCGGTCCCCGTAGTTTCGGTCGGAACGACTGGCGTCAGGCGCGCTGCCGCTCGACGATCGATTGGCTCTCTCACAAGCGGCGATCCTGAAAGGGCACGCGAGCGCAACATGTATCCCACGAGCAGAGCCCCTGCAATTCCTAAACTGCATAGTATATAAGGAGCCCACTGTGGTCCAGCACTTCGTGCGATTTCGACGGTCGGTTCGGCGCTTGAGGTGGTCGTCTCGGCAGCCTGTGACACTCCTGTGGGAGCAAGACGTTCCTTGGCCTCCTTGAGCTCCATCTTCAGTCGTTCTTGTTTGGCCTTTCGCGCGGCAGCGCCCTTTCGTCCCGCTTCCACCTTTTTAGGGTTCTTTTCATCAGGCGCTGTCCCTTCCTGACTGAGGGTCTGCCGAGTCACTCTCACCGGTGGCTGATTCGCTTGTGGTTCCAGTACCTCCGTCATCATCGAACGTAGACGCATATGTCCGGGGGCATGTGTGTCCAAATTGGCAGTGTTTAACAGTGGTAAGTAATGTGGTCAGGGGTGCTAAGAGCATTCCAAAGCGGTGGTATAGCTGACAGGTAGCATTGCTTAGCGTATGCTCAACGAAGGGGTCATCTTCTAGGTCAGCAACGAGCTTTGACTGATTTTCAGATGGAATGGGGACCAAGAGCTGGCTGCCATGGCATAGAGCTGAAGTGCAGCTGTCCCCAAGGTCTCAGTCATCTTAGCTCCCAAGCGTGCTTCATAGCGAGCATACAATTTGTCAACTTCTATATCGTCCAGGCTTTCGACCTGGTCCGGTGTAATGACCCTCCCCATGTACTCCTTGGCCTGTCCTCCGGCGGCCAATGCTGCTAGTCTTTCGGGTTTACTAGCAATAGTCATCCCGGCGGCTCCTACGGAGCTAGATCGAGACCTTGTGGTTCCGGCTGCCGCGCCATCGTGGCAACTAGATGTAGCCGCCTTGGCGGCACGACCGTCGGCCTCTTCTTCCAACAGCTTGTCAACAATCTCATCGCAATCCATGTTTGCTACGTGCGTGGCCCGTATCACTTGCGCGTGCCGCTGGCAAAGGTTAACACTATGACTTACGTACCTCTTCAGTTTAATATATTCGTAAATGATATACACAAAGGCCCCGAGAGTAAGAACCTGGCAAAGCAGTAGCACTTCCCACATTTACGGCCTAAACAACAGTTAACGGTTAGCTAACAACCATATACGCAGCCGGCTGGTCAGTTTTTTGCAGGAGTTTTGCATGTTTTGTCTCTGCCAGCAGCGCCCTAGTTTTGAGTCGCTCATCTCTTGTTGGAATAACATCGTTCTCGTGGAGGCACTCTTCAAAAGAATCGCGGTCCTTACAGTGAAACAGAGCGCACCATCGCGTCTGCTCTCGTAGATCCTTCAAGACCGAGTTGTACTTCTGGGTCAGCACCCAAACGCTCTGCTCTGTGTGGCGGCCACTGAAGGCTAGCTCAAACAGCCTGTCTTTCTTTTTGGTTAGAGCCTTGCTTGCGGCACAGTCGTCAATGATGTACAAAGTGTGTTCTCCGGCAAATAGGCAATAGAATGCTCGCAGATAGTCGTGGAGGCGCTCGCCGGGGTCGACTACGTAGATCTCTGGGTCAGCCCAGACCCAATGTTGGGCTAGATAGGTGTTGTTGTAGCGAATCGTGGGACAAAGGATGACGATGTGCTCAAAGACACCACGGAAGTGGCCTTCGAGTAGGTCAAGGGCGAAAACTGTCTTACCACACCCTGTCTGGCCACATATAATAGCGGAGTGGGGGTCTTTGGGAAGCAGCGGGGCTGCGCCATTAATTGAGCACTTCTTTGAGTCGGCCATCCTCGATATTCATTTGGGCATCCATGACGATTTACAGATAAACGTTCAATGTGCCGGGGCCGTCTGCTTCTTTTGTGATCTGGATGGTGATGCCCTCGCTGGCATTCACCACTCTTCGGCCGCTCCCATGTAGTCCATCATCGTCCGTGGCTCGCAGATCCAGCCATAGTGCATATTTTGTGGTCAGGAACTCCCCCAGGGAGACGTCTGCCAGATCCAGGTCTTTTGCGGCCATTGCAACCTCGGATTGACGTTTACTACCGGCTGCGAACCCTTTCTTGGTCTCATCCCACAGCTGGTGCGCTCTCAGTCCTTGACTGTAGAGCTGATTCGACACCCCCTCGATGCACACCTCTACCTTCGTGATGAGCGGATTATTGAAGTCCTCAGTGTCGCGATTCCAGGGGACAGGTTGTTCGAACAGCATGAGAATGCCCTTCATGCTGCGAGCGGGCACGTTCAGGTTGATGTTCCAGAGAGTGTCAGACTTGTTACGTGTCAGTTTGCGGTGGCGGAGCACCCTGTCTTAGAGGATGGCTAGGCGTCCTGCATACTGGGTTCGGATCAATCTAGCGAGATCATTCTGCGTGACCATTTCGAACTCTAGGCAGATGTTTTCAATATTGTAACTGGCAGCTTCATCATCCTCTGCGACGATCACGCGACTGTAATCGTTGAATGTCAGTTCGTACTCCAGACGATCACCAAGCGCACTTTGGTAGAAAGGCATGTGGCTGTCCAGCAACTCGAAGTCAAGCGGGACAAAGAAGCGGTTGCCGTATGCCCGTGCTATGGCTTTATCTGTTTTCTTGTTTTCCGCATTCGCGGCACCAACCCGAAGCTTTGTCGTGTTCTTGGTTCTGCCAGTATCTATACCCTGGTAGGCTGCATTATTGCGCTCCTTGGCTGTTTTCCACAGGTCGCGATAGCAGTGGTATACGTCGGAGTCGTCAATGCTCATAACCTCGTTGCCGCTGATTTTGATTGTTGTCTTCTTTATGATTGCGCGGCCCAGATTCTGAACCACGGTTCGATTCACGTCGGATGATTTCAGTTCGATGCTGAAGGCGAGGCGGGCGGTCCCCGGAACGATAACATCGTTCGCTCGGAGATTGGGAAAGCGCACCAGTAGCTGTTGGTTCTGATCGATAGTGCTGGGGTTGTTTGTGATCACAACTGCCTGGCGAACCCCCTTGATCCCAAGTGGCTTACGAAGTCTGCGGTAGGGATTAAGCTTGCGACCGTATTGTGAAGAAGCCATCTTATTGAAGTGATAAGCTGTGATAGTTCAATATGGCAGACTATGATGTTGATACCGGCCGTCTCGAAGAGACAGAAACGAGGGAAACGGGACGGAATGGAATCACTAACACGCTCGACGGCTGCATGTGTGAAGCCCTGCGATCTGTCCAGCATGAACGTTGTCCACGCCTTGTCAGCCTCCGATCCCTGCGCAATGTAGTCAATGTGAAAGTGTTTTTTTCGGAAAGTAAACGAATGCCAGGTTGGGTCGTACGGCTTTGGAAGCCGCATGTAGCCTGCCTGTGTGGCATAGAAGTAAATCGTTCCTATGCCATTGTTTTCGCTCTGCTGCTGTCTCCAGCCGGTGTGCGGCGACACCCCAAACTCTGCACAGATGCGCTCATATGCTCTGCGGTCAAATGGATTGTTAAATGCCGCCCAGGCGTCGTCTTGTGGGAGCAGTGCCTGAATCTCTTTTAAGATCCGCCTGATCTGAAAGTAGACAAGGAAGGTGTAGAGGGCCTGGGTGTGGCTAGCAGTTCGCGCGGTCCCTGTTCCAGCGGAAACGACAGCCGCTAGGTGGTCGCTCACAGACACGCCGCCGTCGGTCGTGGTGCACCACACGGCGAAATTCAGCTGATTCTGCCAAAACTGCAAGGGATTAGAGCGCCACGCCTGAACAAGCTGGTCGCTTTCACTTTAGGCAGACAGTATTTCACAAATATATTAGGAAACTGGGCCGCAAAGTCACCACTTGCTGTGTTCTCTAAGTTCACTAAGATATCTTGATGAGTAAATGTCGTCCCAGTAACACTTCGTGCAGTCGTAGACGACGTTCCAGCGGTGTACACCCCGCCCACTTGGTAGGTGGCGTTTACATTGAAGCTAAAGGCGTGCCTATCCATGCGCAATCCTTGCTGGTTTAGCACTTCGTGTGGCCGGCTATGTATGTAACACTGAGCAACATTCAAAATGGCGCAACAATTGACCTCACGCATGCGCTCAAGAACCAAAACGGACAATACAAAGTAGCACTGCTCGAGCTCACTTTCTACCCACTATGGGAGAATGTCCCAGCCGGAACTAGCTTCTCTGTCCGCGGAAAGCTTGTGGTTGTCCCTAGCGGTTATTACAATGTCTGTTCCCTTAATAAAGAGGTCTTCAATCCACACGGGGCGGGCCTGGAGATAAACCACGCCACTGGTCGACTGAAGTTGACGACCGACAATAGCATACAACTACTTGGCCTTGCGCGGCTTCTGGGGTTCTCAGATCCTGACAGTACCCTTACTGGGACAGTGCAGGGCGACAGCTTCCCCACACTAGCACCCCATAAAGAAGTGTTCGCTCACCTGGGTGAGGTGAGCACATCACACAATCTAGTGGGGAAGGCAGTCGAGACGGCTGGCACCAGCACTGCGTACCCTTGTGTGGCCTACCCTTCCACTCTTCTGAGAGCTATATCTGTGACCGGTAAAGGAATAAACTGCGGAAAAACCATTTCTTTCCCTAATCCACAGTATAAGCCACTAATATCTGGCCCTACCCCGCAGCTAACGTTCTCCCTGTTAGATAAGTCAGATACACCAGTAAAGACCGCTTATATGAGTGTAACTCTGGATATTCATCCCTGACAACGATGGTTGAATCCGCAGGACCCAGATGCAGTGATTTGGCCTTAAGCGATCTCGCTGATACCATGGGGTTTGGCGAGGCAGGTTACACCGACCGCCTATATGGCTTTCAGTTCAGAAACGGCTTATACCATCGAAAGAAGCTTACGCCAGGAAAACCCACGGATGTAAGTTTCAAAGACCTTGAAGATATTAGCACGGGAAACACACGGACGCACGTGAGATATAGCCTCGTTAAAAAGGAAAACGGACAATGGACTCTCGCCGAAAGTGACAATATGGGCTGTCTCATTGACCGTAATGTGGTCGAATCGGGAGTACTGGTCGATAAACCCGGGTTTGTGAGAAAGTTTTAAATAGAGGTACGGCATTCCTGTCCTACAGTCCGGTTGAAAACAACGTCAAAATACACCTCCAGGACTGGAAATTCTATATAAGAAGCACTGATCCTCGAGGGGCTCTAGTAATAAATACGTCGTTACCCGCCCTGACCACTCTTCCTCCAGACTCAACTATCGTTGCTGCAATACTGTTACCGCCTGCTCCCGCTCACGATAGATTCGTGGACATACTACCAGATCTCCAGATAAAGTGGCAGGATAAGCACGCTGATCAAGAGTTGCGGATTTTCTTTGCTCTTAGCGCAGTTAAAAAGCCTGTCGTGCATCTGTCGTTAGAGGGCGTAACTACACGAGTAGGGAACGATGTGACCGTGGGCAATATATTCCTAGCTGAAGGCGTCAGCTTAAAATCTTTCAAGGTGTTCAACCGGCCCTTGGATAACCTTGAGCTAGAGATTATTGACAACAGCATATAGATTTATCATGGGGCTATATCCAACATTGGACGAGGCCGAATCCGCGCATGACGACAGGCTAAAGCACATCTGTGATATACAGCATGAACTCTCCCAAGATCGTGATTCCCGGTCGAGCTTGTACAAAAAATACCGCAAAACGGTGAATGCTGTAGATGGCGTTGACTCTGCGCTTGCCACAGTGGCTTTGGGCCTCGGCGCGACTGGGGTCGGCCTCTTGTCGACTATAATTGCCGCACCCGTTGTTGTAGCACTTGAAGTCTCGGCTCTTTTGAGTGGTTTGGTTGGAATAGCTTGCAAGTTTATATCTCGACGTCTGACCATCAAAGCTAAAAAACACGATGAAATTCGCGTCCTAGCGTCTTCAAAATTGGATTCCATCGCAGATGTTATCTCGCAAGCACTTGTGGATAACAAGATTTCTGATAGCGAATTCCGTCACATCCTAGCGGAGAAATCTAAATATGATGCCATGAGAAACGATATCAGGACTAAATCGTTGAAAGCATCCCATATCAGCCAGGAAGAAAAAAAACGAACTTCTGAAGCAAGGCAGGGAGGAAGCAAGGAAACAGTTTGCCAGGGCAATCGAAATAGAATCACGATAAACTGCTTTCTACAGGCGGATTATTAAAGACGCCATGCGCAGCCCCTGCCACTCAGAACCGTGGGAACCACTACAATGTCCGCACGAACACCCTTAGTAGTTAGGCCTTTTTTTCGGCGCATTAGTATATCATGTTAAAGCCATGGCTGACACTGCAATATATATAAAGAAGCATGTCGTCGATCGATGGTAAAATGCTAGCCAACATGGCCTACCATGCCGCTGTCGTTAGCGGCTTAGCGATAGGTTATGCTCGTCTGGGCAAAATAGTTTGGAAAGGCCCTGCCCCCAAGTTGGACTTCACCGGCTATGACGTAGGAATGGTTATTGCAGACATCGGCCTGGCCATAGCCACGAAAGACTTGCTGATTAAGCAAGGAATCCTCCCCGCGGATATATTGAAGTAGGCACCGCTTCGAAGAACAATACACATCGATTTCTAATATCAAGCTCTGTCGCATTTACACGCGCGAAAGCGGACAATAAATACTACAGCACTGCGTGCGGCTACTGACTGCCGGATCTGATAGATTAAATCGTATCAATTTTCAAACATAACAAAGCCGATTCGGGTTAAAGCTAAATTTGCTACCCCCCGTTTATTTTTACAAAATTCCACCACGTCACCAGAGTCCCTTAAGAATGACCGCGGGGATTTCCCGGGCTGTCTTACTATATATTATTTTCCCACACCGATCATTCCGTAGGACTCTGGCAGGTACCTTGTTCGTACATGTCACCATCTAACACTCCTAATTGTTAGTCTAGTATTTTCGAAATATATTTTACTAGGCAAATTACAGAAGTGATCTAAATATTTGTTCATACGATGGCAATTGACACATACGCTCATCAAAGACCCCGGAAAAGTCTTTAATAAGATATATACCGACAGCAATAGTATATAACAAGGGAACAACCTGTTCCTAGACAACAGACGTGGTGCGACCGGGATCGAACTGAGGTATTTTGCTTGTGAGTTCAGCGCTCTACCTCGGCTCTAACCCGATCTTCTGAAATATGTAGGAAAAAAAATAAATCATATACCTCCCACGCTGTTGTGCCAGACTTTACTTCCTGTTATCGTATCGATTTCTGACCGTGCGAGACAAGGAGGCTTGTGTATTAAGCCGAGAGAAAAAATCGATAGTAACCTACATACAGCACTCAGATATACAGGACAGGGCTGAATGCTAGCAAATATTCCTATAGACACGATCCAGCTAACACATTTAGTCTATTCAGGTAGGTGTATGGAAAGATGGCAAGTATGAAGCCACTGTCGTTTGCGGCTTGGATTACACCTTGCGAAAAAGTCCACCCGTTTCTACGAACGGTCGAAGTTTTTCTGACCTGGTAAACTGACGAGGTGCGCAGAAAAATCCACTCGTCAACCACTCACCATCCACTCGTAAACCACTCGACACGGCAACCACTCGACATCCACTCGGCCACCACTCGGCGTCCAAAGTGAGCCAGAACCCCCATTCTGTGTTCGCAGAACTGAATCGCGCACATTTTGCGTCTGAAATCCACTCGTCAACCACTCACCATCCACTCGAAAACCACTCGAGAGCCACTCAGCACTATCGGCACCAAAAAGTGAGCCAGAACCCCTATCGTGTATACTACTCAACCCAACACTTGCAGGAGAAGAGGGCTACTTGATTACTTTCTCTTTGTAGTGATGTGGTGAGCTGCAATCAGTGACATCATCTAAGGTCTATACCTTGGTAATATTCCATATTATTCATGCCATCTGGCGTCAGGTGGATACATTTGACATGAAGATATGACATGACAGACATCACAAGATGTTACGACATCTTCCAAACGTGTTTCACGATGTCACAGAACATAATGAAAGCTCGTGTGAAACACGGGCAAAGAGCATTTCCCCAGATAATTTTGTAGCACATAATTTGGTACTCACAGGGCTTTAGATCTCCCCAATTTGGGCACACCCCTTATTATGGGTGGCAATTTTTTTTAGGATGAGACAGAGGGTGGGGCACATTATTCTGGAGGATTAGCAATCACGAATCATCCCTGGTAGAAGTGCCTCGGAGAAGGGATTTCTTCACCAATGGCAAAACCCAGTGTGAGGCAACACAAACTTTATTTTGCATTTCATGGACCCACCGACATTAAAAAATTAAATAAAAATAAAATTTCAAATTGCCACTTTTATATTTCCTATGAAAGTTTGAACATAAAGACTTTAACCCCCTTTTTATTTCTGATTGTATGAATTAGGCTGTTGTACTCTATCTGAAACAATGCCAGCAAATAAAAATGCCAAACAACAAAAAATAAATACTTTTCACTATAATTTTTCACTGTAAGTCAGTGAATTGTTGTTTTTGTAAAATGCTGCTAATATTACTTAGGCAATAAGGACATTCAATGTAAATCAGGAACCTTCACTGGCTGTGTGATGTATCACTCTGTCATGGTACCCATATTTCGACAGTGATGCAGTATGTCACAGCTAGGAAATGGAGGGTGTTTCAACAACTCAGCCGATACAGCATGGTTTAACCCTACCCCACCCCCCTAGTGAACTTTTCTCTGCTGCTCCGAAACGACAAAACCGAGGAGGCTGAAACTTGGTGACTTTTAATCTTATCTTATTGGGGTAATTTTGAGCCTATTTTCATATACCCCCGGGCAGAGGATCATGGGTAAATTCAAAATGGCGGCCATGTGATATCCGCGAAAGTCCTATTTTTCTTCACATTTTCCTTGCCTAAAAAGCCTTGAAAGTATTTTATTTATGCAAAACTAATTATTCTATATTTTATTTGATTTCCACATTTTCCTTGCCTAAAAGGCCTTGAAAGTATTTTATTTATGCAAAACTAATTATTCTATATTTTATCAATCTCGAAACCAGAGCCATCCGGTCCTGTCCTCCCTACTAGGCTCTGGGACGGCGCTCAGCAGTACGATCGGTCATTGGATAGCACACAAAACCCTAGAATTTAGAACATAACGAGAGCGTATCTGTGGAGATTAAGTCGACGTCCCGACGTCATGGATGTTACGAGCGCGTCTGAAAGATGACGTAGCCTACCAGAACTCTTCATGCATTCTTGCGAAACATTTTCTATTCTGACGTCATGACGTTATGACACTGGCCATGCCAGCGACTCACGACTGACGTTTCATAAGGAATTGGATACGTTCCAATGGAACCGGAAGAGGACACGTGAACAAATTTTTCAATGTATTATGGGACCCACTTTCAGTGAGCGTCGTCCCAGGGGTTCGTCGGAGCGGCCAATTTTCCAGCGGAGAGCGACCCCTGGTGGCGAGGTTGATATTTTATTTGATTTTTTTCGGGAGAAAAATCGTAAAAATGAAAATTTCGAAAAAATCGACCCCAAAAAGGCCGAAAAACGGCTTCCGAGAAGATGACGTCACTGTGATCTTCATCATGGTGGCCATCTTGGATTTTTTTACATTTCCCGATAGAGCTTGAACCAAAGATACTGTGTGGTAAGTTTCAGCGCTCTAGCCTTAGTGATAGAGAAAATATATAGGGGGGCACTTTCCGCCCCCCCCCCCCAGGCTGCGGTACACCCCAAATCGCCCAGGCCAGATAGGGTTAAGTTACTGTTGAAGCATGAAGCTGTTGGAACAAGTGCAAAATTCGTTAAATTGTTCTGGAAGACAACCACAGCCACAACAAAATGATGACAATGTTAGATTTGGAGTGTATGTTGGCAGTTAACATGTGACTTAACATACAGCTTTTGACCTTGAGAAAACAGGTCAACATCAGTCATATTCAAAGAGTTCAGGTCCATCATCAGATCTATGCATATAAGGGTATCAATTTAGAATGCCTAGCTACATTTCATTCAGGCTTCTAGTCAGTCACCAATTGCACAAGTATGATGAATTTGAAGAGCTCATCTTCACTCCTTTAAAATTTATTGCTTGTGCTAAATTTGACCTCGATAAAACAGGTGAAGGTCAGTCAATTTCATTAATTAGGCTTCTGATCCATCCAGGGTCCGAAATAGAAAACTTTTGATGACCTGCTGTTTTTTCTTTCTTCAGAGAAAAATCGCAGGTCAAATTGAACATCACCTGCTATTTTTATAATTGGACAGCTATTGTTTTCAACCTGTGCAAATTCAGACGAAAATAGTTAATTTAACACCATACAGTAAGGATCATTCATTTGTTAATTTTCTTACGCATTTTATCTATCCAATTTCACAGGAAAATAAACTATAATTTGAACCATCTCTTGTTAATATGCATGTACAGATTGACAGCCCTTATTAGTTACTAGAGACTGTCTGAGAGTGAACATTATTGAACTTTAATGGTGTGATTCAGGTGTTACAATACACACTTCACAAATGTTGTAACTCGCATGGGAATATACAATTACGAAACATGCGAGTTACAACATTTGTAGGTTTCCATCAATTCTGATGTGGATTGCCAAAAAAATTATACCTATATTATCTTAAAATGACAAGTCTTATCCAAACTTCATGTTATGTAGAAGTATTCAATGTAGGTACATACCCACTTTATCACCATACCATTCATCTGTGTACAGTTTACTTAGTTCTTGCCAGATAACCAGATTATGTATTGTTTTCATCAATTAGAGTGTGTATTGTATCACCTGAATCACACCATTTGTAGATAACTGTCAGGTTATCGCTTACCAATTTCTGAAAATAACAGCATTTTAATATCCGTCCCACCTGACTGACATAATTTACTGGCTATTCATCAAGATCACATTATGCCTTGTATATATACATGTACTGTGCGTATGGAGCTGTTTGTAACTTTGTTCACTGCTGAAGATGCTATAACTAATAGCGAACTATACAGAATGAAATTTGTCATCTCTACTCGGAGTTGATTTTCTTCTCTATTATTGGAAAATCATCAGTGGTTCCAATGGATTACTTCAATTAGATATACTTGTAAAAAATTCCCAGGTGGGATGTACCATATAGCAGGTATGTAGAAGTTCCACTTCAAAAATCTTTCTACTTTTTCAGTTAAAAAAATAATTATCAACATTTGTAACTATGCTGTCAAAATGCAATGGTATGTGCAATTTCACATCTCGAGTTTCAAATAAATTCTGGGGACCTCCACATAAAACAAAAAATTGAGCATTAACTAAGTGATAATTTGTGATTTTATTCATTGAAAATTGGCCAGAATGCATCCCCAGAAATCTGGAAGCCCAGGGCTATGTCAGTAATGGAGAGAGAAATAGCACTGATTTTGGAAATGAAGTGTTTACTTTGTTGACACAAAGTCTACTAGTCCACTTATGTAAAGTGCATTACGCAATAAGTCAACCATTACAGGTCTTATTACCTGAATGGTCAACATAGTCCTATAATATAAGGCCTGAAAGGTAAAGCAGAACATCAGTGTTACAGTATGTCTATTTGACAAAAATGGTCGGACTTCAAGCTCACTTGAATCCTTTCTCCATACTGACCAGACTCTCATGGCAGCATATTTTCTCTGACTGCATTTTAGTTATGTGTGTAAGCAGGGGTTGATGTAGCCTTGATTTAGATATATTTAGCTGATTTACCCTGTGCCACATGATTATGCCACTACTAACAGCACCAATGTCCTTACAATCCATTTTTAAAACATAATGTTAATAAAATTAGTAATTGTAAAAAGAATGTATAATGAGATATAAATCAAGCAGTATGTTGATGGGCTGCAAAATCCGTATGAGAGGTGGGCCTTCAATTTCAATCAGTCAAAAAAAAAACTTTCAGTCTTTTGAAATCCTTTGTCTGTCTGACAATAATAAACTTCATGAACAGTTGAAACACCAATAAATTTACTGTCTATAGTTCCACCCAATGATGAACAATATCACGAACCTACATGATGAAGCAAACTCCTCAGATGTGGCCTGGGGAATGAAAAGATATTGGACTCAAGTCATGAGAATTTCATATATTTAAAAAAATGGCCATTTGGCCCTACAAGGGATGTGAATTATAACACTGGGAATGTTACATTCATGTTCAGCAAAATAGAATTACTTTTCCCTGATTAAGAAGCAAATTTTCATTTTTGTGAAAACAAAATCTTATTTTGAGATGCAAAAATGCGTCTCCATGATTCGCCAACACCACCACAATCTTGTCAGTTCTTTGCCTATCTTGCAAGATCATTATACCCAAATTTCGTGGAAATCAAAAGCGTTGTTCAGAAGATATGATGTTACACATATTTACCTGCATTCATGTCTATAGCGCCATCTAGTGATGACCAAATGCCACGAAAAACAAGCGGGTGAAATCTAAAGCCCTAGGGAGATGGCACATAAAAGTTTAATGGAAAAAACTTTAATCGTGATAATGGTTATGGAGGTTTTGACGTTAAGTCAGATAAATGAGATTTTTCATTTAAATGGCAATTTGATTCGCACCGAAAGGGAATTATCATGTTGGCAATCCTATATTTATGTTTGGCAACCTAGAATAGAACAGTTTTTAAATATTTCTCCAAGCGAATTGGTGAATTTTCATTTCACGAAAAACTCTTTTTTTTGAGACGCAAATTATGCCAGCTACACCAAAATCTTTTCAGCACATTGACTATCCTTCAAGACCATTGTAATAAAATTTCAAAGAAATCAGACAAGCCGTTCAGACGAAATCGTCAGAGAAAGGTTTACCTATGCTCTGAATACAACGCCACCTAGTGGTGAGCAGCGGGTATCGAAACACAACCAGACAAATTTCCCAGGCCTAAGGAGATAGTACACCAAGTCTGACCCGAAAATATTTAACAGTTTCAGAGATATTCACGTTTAAAGTCGCGGCGGCGGATCCGGCGGAGCCGTTTCTCATGAAAACATAAGAGCATCCACTTTGTGGAAATGCTCTAACAAGTAGGCCTACTGCCCTCCGATGATGTCATTATGACAACAGGTCGAAAATCAAGGGACATAAGGCTTGTTTTCAGGATAGACCATCATTCACCAATTTCCTTTATTTCTCCTCTCTATATTTTCTTTCGACAGACCAATGCATCTTTTAACATGCTCAATCAAATATGGTCGAAAAATAGAAAATTGCAATCTTTGCATATCACATTTAAGTTTTCAGTTATATTTACTGTTGACACAAAGTTCACCTGAATAAATTATACTACTATTATACCAGCATTTGTCTATACCAGATTACATGTGATCGTCACCGACTGATGCGCTTCAAAATATATTTTACTGTGAAACAAACTTCAAACTTGAAAGTTGGCAAAATATTAAAGGAAAGGTTCGGGTATGGTAAAGCTATATTTCAACTGAAAGATCTAGTCAAATGGTATTCAACTGTATTTTTGGAATTTATTTTAACGCAGAAATAGTTAACCAAATGCTGTGATACCGTCAAATTTACCAAACTCCAGGAAAGCGCCATTGTATTGTCACATGATCTATTTTAGCCAATAGGAGTAAAAGTACGTAAAACAGCGTGATGTAAGCTTAAGGATAAACATGTGGAGGCATCATGGAGCTGGTGAAATTACAGTTTTGTTAGTAAAAATTGGCAAGAATTACTTTAAATACTGAATAGCTCGTACCATTTTCATTTCTAGTTGCCAGAGTGCGGCTTTGTTCACTCTCCCAACAGTGAAGACACTCGATCTCTCCCGTAAGCCGTCGATGAGAGCAGCGTGTGCACCGACACCATAGTCCATACTAAATTTTTCATGCGGGCTTCTGTCTTCATTTCGTGGCCTGTCTCGCTAGTAGAGCTGCTATCATCCCCGCTGCTCTGATCTTCCGTATCTGAGTGTTTCGGCTCGAATTGGTAGCCCTGAAAACCAAACACAGCCTCCTCGTCGCTTTCACCGCTGGAATCGGAACTGCCACTCGTCGACATGATTTCACTCAATGTACCCAAATCGATTAGATTACCCGAACAGACAGAAGAGCTCCATGCCTTGACCCTATGTCATATCCGCCTTCCGGATACAGTACAATGGCGGCACTATGAGGACTGCGTGTTCGCGGTTTTAAAATGATTAGTACTCCTTCAAAAAATGAGAGCCATCAGAAGATGGTGTATCCCCCCGACCCAAGTGTCGGTGAATTGGAGTGCCGGTAAATTGGAGTGTCAGGAGAAAAAGAGCTGTATTTCTGTGTGTGGGGATTGAGTGATGTGCAATGTAATATTATGTAATTTCATAATCACATAACAGCTATAATAAATTCTGGGTTAGTTTATTTGAATGCAGTATGTTATTGCACAATTGTGTGTATTTGAAATTTTGGCATACTTTTAAGCTCTATATGCTGAATGATTCCAATCTCAACAATATCAGCCATGTTGTTGTTGTCAATACAGCTAAATCCAATATTAAAGGTGCCACTTGAAAACAATAGCCTAATATTAAAGGTAGCACTGTTCGCTTTGTACTACGTGCCCCAGGTACATGTTCACTATATAAAGCGCCGTTCTGACACTTGTTAGTAGGTACTCATCATGTTGTCGACAGGTGATCCATGTCAGCCAGACAATCACTTTTGTGCAGGTGACGGAAACTGGTCCCCCGATGACCCATGGAATCTTGTATGATTAAAACGTTGGTGGGAATTTTTAAAATTCCATAATATGGGGCTTCAAGTCACACAAGCAGCAAACAAAACCAACCTCATTATCAATTTCAGCTGTATTTTAAACTTTGACCCCTTCTAAGTACCGTTTTCTCAATAATTTTATCAACACCCAAGCTGCAAAGGGGAACAACTCAGGAAGGAAAACTCCTCCGTCAACAGGAAGGACACATGCTTATCTCCAGACTGTGCCGATAATATTCACCAAGTATTGTGTGAACTGTATCAAAAGTGTAGGCGTTGACAAGATAATATAGTTTATTCTACGTACAGTATTTTGAAGTGTATATTAAGGGCAATAACTCAGGAAGGAAAAATGCTCCTTTAACGAGAAGAGCAAATGCGCATCTCCACATTGTGCCGATAACATCCACCAAGTATCGTGTGAACTTTATCAAAAGTGTAGGAGGAGTTGCGTTGAAAAGATGATATAATTTAATCTACAGTATTTTGACCTGTAAAGGGCAATAACTCAGGGAAGAAAAATCCTCCGTCAACGGGAAGAGCACATGCGCATCTTCAGACTGTGCCGATAACATCCACCAAGTATCGTGTGAACTGTATCAAAAGTGTAAGAGGAGTTGCGTTCACAAGAAAAAACGGACAAACAGTCAGACAGACAGACAGACAGACTTCCGAGGCTATATCCCCCGGGCTAAAAATGTTAAAATGAGAAAAAATATCTTTTGGGTTCTATTTGGTGAGTTGTTTTAATATGTAAAGGCAACCAAACCCGAACTTTTCCTTTGATATTATGATAAAGATCCACATTACAGTAAGCTATGGAGAAGAGCAACAAGTTCACATCATTACCTTACCAGCTTGTGTGTCTGTGCTGGATCAATGATCACAGTTGTGAACCTAGACAGCTGCCGAAATCTCCGCCCAGTACTCTTCTGAAAAGAACAAATGTGTTACCATAGTTACTTATGCTTATGTCGTCATGCGGTGTTACTCAGTCTCTCGGTTTTAAGAAGAGTGATCACCATCACTCTCCCAACTTTTCTCCAGGAGAGCTTTTCATCACTCTCCTGGAAACCGGGAATGTAATGGAGAGTGATATTGGAGAAACTGATCAAGAGTTCTCACACATTTTACAAGAAAACTTAAAGATGTAATCAGCCTCAAAATGGATGGATATTGTAAACTCTCCCCAGTGCGTTTTTTCAGCAGGGAAGATTACCAAAGCATCATATGTATTATATTTGATGATAGTGAAATCGCCATATACAACGAATGCAAGAATATCTTGTCAGAGAAATTTTAACTCTGCCCGCTTCGGCGGGTTTTCTGTTTCGCCATCGAGTGTATGTTGTATGCGGAAAGAAAAATGACGTCACTGCGTGACGTATGAGTGATGTAGCGACGCTCACGAATCTGAATGCTGCAGCCATGGGATAACGTCATGGTTCGTGCCTACGGTTCGGTAATGTCGCACAGCATACATTGGTAGAATGCACCACACTTGTATTTATACGCTTGACATGGCCGTGGAAAAATAAACGGCATGCCATGCTGTTTAGTTTTAAAGATCAATTTCTTCTATTTTCTCGTGAATGGTGAAAACAAGTTTAGTTTTTCGTGGTCAAATGTGTCTCATTTTGTACCTGTTGTAACATATGTCACTTTCGCTGAGTTTGAGAGACATCGATTTCAGCCCATATTTGAGGCTGATTACATCTTTAAGTGAGTGAGAGAGTGAGTGAATGTGATTTAACGTCGCTTCCGACATTATTTCAGTCATATCACGACGTTTGGTTCCTATTCCTTTTCACACCCGGAAACCACACGGGTAGGGTCCTATTCCTTTTAAAACCCCGTGGGGTCCTATTCCATTTCACACCCGGGAAGCCCATGGGTGGCCCAGTTAGTCACCTTTTACGACAAGCTCTCTGAGGGGCTGAGGCCTATTCTTACAATGACCTGGAGTGTGCACAAAGAAACTCCAGGTCAAGCCCCGGAAGCCCCATGGGGCCAAGAAAACTTAATTGATGCAGATCATCAATGCCGGCGGCAAATTTTTGTAGATTATAATCTGCGTATTACAAGTCGATTATGTGTGCAACTGATGAATACAGCTGGTCATGATGCACCATTATGGTTTTAAAAAAACTGTTGATTTGTTTGTTTTCATCAAAGGTTTGATTAATGTAGTTCGCGTAACGACCCATCTGAAAATTGTGGTGTTAGCCAGGAGTTGAGTGCCTGCCGGAAAAATGCGCACATGAAGCGCATGTCGAACTAGAACTTTGAAAGTTCTGTCAGCTGGTTGATGTATTAAGTGACTTCACATAGCCTGATGTAAAAGTTCACATTGTGGCATTATATGGGACACATCATCAGGCTACAACTTCTTTATTGATTTGTGTCATTGTAAATTAAGCCTAGATCGACTTTCTGTACACATCAATCTGATCCGCTTGTTGTACTGTTTCGAGTTTTTAGTAACTCGCAGTTGAATCTCACACATTTTGCTGCAGACGGTACAGATGGATAACTTGATCATGTACAATCATCGATTTGGTCCCTCAGCCAGAATAAAATAGAAGTGATGAAATTTATTCGATGAATTAATCATAAAAGAAATAATATTAACATGTAAACCACGAACGGGTGATACAATCATGTCGGTTTACGATATGAAAGTAGTTGGATCATTCCACAGCACGTCTGTGAACTATGGCTCGAGAAAACACCTGTTACACATCCAATTTCAAGGTGGCTGCTCCCATGATAACCAAATTCAGATAACCGGCGGTGCTGTGCCGCCGGAAACAAACATGAGAGACTCATGCTATTATAGATAGGTGTTACTGTGGTCAACATGCTACTGACCAGTCAAGGAACCAACATACACAGTTCTAAAAATTATAACCATAACAATTTATCAACTACATGTAAAAATAACTCTGAAAAGTTATTAGTGGCGGTACTCATTTGACTAAAAAATATTTGTGGAAAGAAATTCCATGAAAAGTTGACCAGACAGAAGATAACATTACCATCTAATACAAGCATAGCAAGTTTACTCTCAGAAGATTGGATTTGGCCATCAATGTTACATCAACAGTCCATCAGCAGAGTACCTGAAAGCTCCTAGAATATATAATAGTATGGGGTTGGGCGAGGCTTAGTTTCCAGGGGTCGAAATAATGCTTGTCTACGCTTTTTGGCAGTGACAAGTAAGAAAGAAAGTACTCAAGAGTACTATTGTCTGAAACAGCAATAAATGTACAAGATTCATTTGTTGCTTCGGAACATTTTCAATGTATTAAATGTATATATAAAAGAACCATATCCAAGACATAATTCATAAATTTCAATTGGTTATGAGGTAGGAACAAAAAGACACTATAGTATGGTAATAATAACTCTGGCAATTGGAAATCCTGGTTGGATCTGACACCTGGTTGCAATCGTGATTTCACGATGCCCAAAAAAACGTCTGATGCCAGGAGTCTAAGAGGTGAGTTGTGCTGAAATATGTAAATTGCCATTTAAACTGATGGCCTGAGAGAGCATTTAGAGAGGGATTTATGATAAAACTTCACCAGTCGCAACTTCAGTTCAAATGTCGGCTCGGCTACAGTACCGGTAGGATGTATAGCAACCACCAACCATGGACATGATAGAATTCACACAGGGAGATTCTCTCAGATGATTTGATAATATGAGTAAACTGTTCTACATGCACCTGTCAGCCTGTTGGAGCTTTTGCTTTAGTCCCGTTTCATGCAATGTGAGGATTATGGCCACACTGTTGTGCATCAATTTACGTTTTGCTGTACCATATTTGAATGTGCACTTATGGGTCACAAAGCCATGGGAAAATGTCCCAGATGTTCGACACGTAAAGGGGAACATCCGGGATATTTTTCAAGACCCGTAAGGGCCTGAGTTGTTTACGGAGTTGACAGCGCTTGTCTCCCAGCCACGTGTGTCAAAAAAGTCAGTATAAACTGACAGATGTACATGTACCTTGATTTTGTTCATCCATGTATATATTTAGAGTTTCAGGGACATGAACTTCTGAACAAGTAGAGAAATTGAGGGAATTTCATTTTAACCACTGAGTTGAATAAACACAGGAAGGAAGCAATCAGAGATTGCTCAATTGTATGCCCCCCCCTTCCGCTTTAATCGGACACTGCCCGGCCATTGTTCTGTTCTGTATTGGTCGGTGGAGGCCTTCATGATTATGAAAATTCTATTTCAGTCAATTTTTTTGGCATGCCTCGCATAATACATGTACATATTCAAAGTATCGACCAACAAGTGATAATGTTTTGATGCAAGATGGTCGCCGGGGCTTTCGTTAAATCCGAAAATGAGACCTACATTCCTTGGGAGACCCGGAGTATATTGTGGTGAAATTATGAAGCGATCAATAAACTTTGAATTTTGCACCCAATTAACTCCTTTTGGGGCAATTTCATAATTCAGGACCTATGTGGTCTGCTTTGGAATGTAGAAGGACATATATATAGCCATTTTCCCGGTCCAAATCGGTTATTGACTGAGATCCAGCCTGGACAAATAAATATATCCCGGGTGGTATGGAGTGAAGAAAATCAGTACTCGGCAAAGGCTGGAGTTGACTTCTGTCTGTAAAAACCTGACCGGTTTCGATCGATGTGATCTCATCAGAGGTTGTGTGTGAATGGCCATTCGGCCGCTTTATATAGTGGAGAAATACCGTAGGCACGTGTAGGCCGGTATGTATCGTAACTATGTGACCGTAGGCCGTTGTAGGCTGGTGAGCGGCCCTGTTGCTATGGTGTAGGCCGGTGTGGGTCAATGATTGACATGTCGGCCGTAAGTGTGGGCCGGTGGGGGGTATATTGGCTATAGTGTAGGCCGGTAATATAATCCGTTACGTAGTGATATGACACAATGAATGGTCTCCAAAAAAGGGGGGGTGAATGGTCCAAATAAACGGAAGAAAAAGCAAAGGTTGGTGAATAAAGATTAATTTATTATGTTGAATATGTTTTTGTTTTCGTTATTCACATGCATTTACAGACTTCCGTAGATATGACGTGTAAAGTCTTAAAAGTCTAGAAGACTGGCTAGTAGCGAGTCCCAATCTGTGTCGGCCTGAGGTGGGGTGTCGAGGTCCGAGGTCGTCTCGATGTTTGAGCAAATCATCGATTCCTTGACAATGTCATTAAGTGATGACAGGGCTGGTCGATCGACTGGGTCTGCAATCTGTGGTGGACTAGCTTCAGTGGGTGTGACCACAGGCTGTGGAGGGGTAATACCACTGGATGCTTCTTCCTGGGGTGTGGTGGTGGCCCCAGTGAGGTGGTTAAACGGGGGCAGTTCGTCCCCTAGACTTGCCGACTGGAAAAAGCACCTCAACTGATGTTTATGGTAATCCCTTTTGCGTTTGTAGGTCTTACCGCAGTGGCAGGTGGTAAACCCTCTTTTTAGGTGGTGGATACGTCGATGTCGGTATAGTCCGTAATGGTCGGCGTATTCCTTGCCGCATAATTCACACTTACGTTTCATGTTGCAGTGTGTGGCGTGATAGTTAGGTAGTCCATGGCGAGACAAAGGAATGTCTGTACTCTCTGTAGTTTGGCCGGAAAGGATAAGCGCAACTTTGGAGGTAGGTATATATGGTAAGGAGAGAATAATCAAAGTTTTGCTTAGTCCTTTTCGTTCAAGCCGATGGGTGCTCTCGTGTGGAGTTGATACATCCAGTAACGCTCTCGAGCTTGGCGTGATTTGGTGCTAGCTTCGAGATCTGGGTCTGATGTCATTACTTCGATAATGTGGAAGCTAATGTGGTCAGTCGTGTGGCCGGCTGAC
Source organism: Hanleya hanleyi (assembly GCA_036873755.1). Taxonomy (NCBI): domain Eukaryota; kingdom Metazoa; phylum Mollusca; class Polyplacophora; order Lepidopleurida; family Hanleyidae; genus Hanleya; species Hanleya hanleyi. Next base: position 9,060 of record JAVTVY010057138.1, on the reverse strand, counting down.
CAGAAATGAAGTGGTGCTGGGTTTAAACTATGATTCCGTGTGTCATTGTAATGTTCTCGGATACGTTCGTGGAAGGTTCTCTTGGTTTCTCCAACGTATTGTTTGGAGCATTTGGTGCATGTGAGTAAATAGATCACATTGCGGGTGCAACAATTGCCAATGAGATTGCTATTGTAGCGTAGTCTAAGTTGTGTGTCCACGAAGTCTTTCATGTGCGCCGTTAGAGTCATGGACGCAGTATGTAGGATGTCGTTCCATCCTGACATAAAGGAGGTATCGTTGGCTCCCAGTTGTGGCAGGCAACGGAGGACGAGTGATGGGGGGCATCTACTCTTATCGATGCAATAGTTGAGGAAAGAGAGGTGGACTTCTAGTCTTTCCTTCTTGCATAGGATGTTTCGTGTAAGGCGGTACGTTCCCATAGCTTGGTCGGGAATTCGTGGGCCTCCACTGTAGATCACTGTGCTGACTTCATGGGGGTCTTCTCAGCGTCTTTTGCTGGGATGCTCACCCACAGTGAGATTGATGGCAGATTGGATCGGTTCAGCAGCGGCCTACGGCCTACGGTCACATAGTTACGATACATACCGGCCTACACGGGCCTACGGTATTTCTCCACTATATAAAGCGGCCGAATGGCCATTCACACACAACCTCTGATGAGATCACATCGATCGAAACCGGTCAGGTTTTTACAGACAGAAGTCAACTCCAGCCTTTGCCGAGTACTGATTTTCTTCACTCCATACCATATATACTTCCTCAATCTGGACGAAGCAAAGGATGGCCGAAGCAGAAGTTCGAGCAGCCGAAGAAGCACTGCTGAGAGGCGAAGATGTCAACCACATCATCACACCAAGCCCCAGCATCATTAGCGGGTTCGGCGGAATGGACTTAGAATCAGCGAGCAACACGAGTACCGCTGCTGAACCGATCCAATCTGCCATCAATCTCACTGTGGGTGAGCGTCCCAGCAAAAGACGCTGAGAAGACCCCCATGAAGTCAGCACAGTGAACTACAGTGGAGGCCCACGAATTCCCGACCAAGCTATGGGAACGTACCGCCTTACACGAAACATCCTATGCAAGAAGGAAAGACTAGAAGTCCACCTCTCTTTCCTCAACTATTGCATCGATAAGAGTAGATGCCCCCCATCACTCGTCCTCCGTTGCCTGCCACAACTGGGAGCCAACGATACCTCCTTTATGTCAGGATGGAACGACATCCTACATACTGCGTCCATGACTCTAACGGCGCACATGAAAGACTTCGTGGACACACAACTTAGACTACGCTACAATAGCAATCTCATTGGCAATTGTTGCACCCGCAATGTGATCTATTTACTCACATGCACCAAATGCTCCAAACAATACGTTGGAGAAACCAAGAGAACCTTCCACGAACGTATCCGAGAACATTACAATGACACACGGAATCATAGTTTAAACCCAGCACCACTTCATTTCTGGTCAGCCGGCCACACGACTGACCACATTAGCTTCCACATTATCGAAGTAATGACATCAGACCCAGATCTCGAAGCTAGCACCAAATCACGCCAAGCTCGAGAGCGTTACTGGATCTATCAACTCCACACGAGAGCACCCATCGGCTTGAACGAAAAGGACTAAGCAAAACTTTGATTATTCTCTCCTTACCATATATACCTACCTCCAAAGTTGCGCTTATCCTTTCCGGCCAAACTACAGAGAGTACAGACATTCCTTTGTCTCGCCACACACTCGTAGCGCCACAATAGCCACTTACACCAAGTGACGCCACTCTCCAACGCAATAAACACTATGGCGTTACAATGACAGCTTCACAACCGGATGATTCACTGTCACAATGACGTTACTATGGACACACCTAACTATCACGCCACACACTGCAACATGAAACGTAAGTGTGAATTATGCGGCAAGGAATACGCCGACCGTTACGGACTATACCGACATCGACGTATCCACCACCTAAAAAGAGGGTTTACCACCTGCCACTGCGGTAAGACCTACAAACGCAAAAGGGATTACCATAAACATCAGTTGAGGTGCTTTTTCCAGTCGGCAAGTCTAGGGGACGAACTGCCCCCGTTTAACCACCTCACTGGGGCCACCACCACACCCCAGGAAGAAGCATCCAGTGGTATTACCCCTCCACAGCCTGTGGTCACACCCACTGAAGCTAGTCCACCACAGATTGCAGACCCAGTCGATCGACCAGCCCAATCATCACTTAATGACATTGTCAAGGAATCGATGATTTGCTCAAACATCGAGACGACCTCGGACCTCGACACCCCACCTCAGGCCGACACAGATTGGGACTCGCTACTAGCCAGTCTTCTAGACTTTTAAGACTTTACACGTCATATCTACGGAAGTCTGTAAATGCATGTGAATAACGAAAACAAAAACATATTCAACATAATAAATTAATCTTTATTCACCAACCTTTGCTTTTTCTTCCGTTTATTTGGACCATTCACCCCCCCCTTTTTTGGAGACCATTCATTGTGTCATATCACTACGTAACGGATTATATTACCGGCCTACACTATAGCCAATATACCCCCACCGGCCCACGCTTACGGCCGACATGTCAATCATTGACCCACACCGGCCTACACCATAGCAACAGGGCCGCTCACCAGCCTACAACGGCCTACGGTCACATAGTTACGATACATGTACATACCGGCCTACACGGGCCTACGGTATTTCTCCACTATATAAAGCGGCCGAATGGCCATTCACACACAACCTCTGATGAGATCACATCGATCGAAACCGGTCAGGTTTTTACAGACAGAAGTCAACTCCAGCCTTTGCCGAGTACTGATTTTCTTCACTCCATACCATATATACTTCCTCAATCTGGACGAAGCAAAGGATGGCCGAAGCAGAAGTTCGAGCAGCCGAAGAAGCACTGCTGAGAGGCGAAGATGTCAACCACATCATCACACCAAGCCCCAGCATCATTAGCGGGTTCGGCGGAATGGACTTAGAATCAGCGAGCAACACGAGTACCGCTGCTGAACCGATCCAATCTGCCATCAATCTCACTGTGGGTGAGCGTCCCAGCAAAAGACGCTGAGAAGACCCCCATGAAGTCAGCACAGCGAACTACAGTGGAGGCCCACGAATTCCCGACCAAGCTATGGGAACGTACCGCCTTACACGAAACATCCTATGCAAGAAGGAAAGACTAGAAGTCCACCTCTCTTTCCTCAACTATTGCATCGATAAGAGTAGATGCCCCCCATCACTCGTCCTCCGTTGCCTGCCACAACTGGGAGCCAACGATACCTCCTTTATGTCAGGATGGAACCACACATACTGCGTCCATGACTCTAACGGCGCACATGAAAGACTTCGTGGACACACAACTTAGACTACGCTACAATAGCAATCTCATTGGCAATTGTTGCACCCGCAATGTGATCTATTTACTCACATGCACCAAATGCTCCAAACAATACGTTGGAGAAACCAAGAGAACCTTCCACGAACGTATCCGAGAACATTACAATGACACACGGAATCATAGTTTAAACCCATGCAGCACCACTTCATTTCTGGTCAGCCGGCCACACGACTGACCACATTAGCTTCCACATTATCGAAGTAATGACATCAGACCCAGATCTCGAAGCTAGCACCAAATCACGCCAAGCTCGAGAGCGTTACTGGATGTATCAACTCCACACGAGAGCACCCATCGGCTTGAACGAAAAGGACTAAGCAAAACTTTGATTATTCTCTCCTTACCAAATAAATATATCCCATTCACTTAGGTTTGATAAACAAAGGATCATAACTCTTGAAAATATAACCGAAAGCAGAGAAATTTCATGCTGCACAACTATGGGGCATTGATCACATATCATGCAAATTTCATACTGGTCCATGCAATATCAATAACCGAGATTCAGCCCGGACAAGTCCCAATTTACAAAGATTTGAAGAAAAAAAGGGTCATAACTCTTGAAAATATATGCGAAAGGCGGAGAAACTTCACAATGCACAACTACAGGGCACTGACCACATATCCTGAAAATTTCATAATTGTCCATACAATATTAACCGAGATCCAGCCCGGACAAGTCCCAATTCACAAAGATTTGAAGAAAAAAAAGGGCCATAACTCTTGAAAATATAGCGAAACGCGGAGAAACTTCATGCTGCACAACTACAGGGCACTGACCACATATGCTGCAAATTTCATAATTGTCCCTACAATATTAACCGAGATCCAGCCCGGACAAGTCCCAATTCACGAGATTTCAGGAACAAAGGGCCATAACTCTTGAAAATATAAGCGAAACGGGGAGAAACTTTACGCTGCACAACTGTGGGGCACTGACCACATATCATGCAAATTTCATACTTGTCCATACAATATTAACCAAGATCCAGCCCGGACAAGTCCCATTCACAGAGATTTCAGAAAAGGGGCCATAACTCTTGAAAATTATACCGGAACTCGGAAAAAACTCAACGCTGCACATCTACGAGGCACTGGTCACATTCCATGCAAGTTTCAATCCTGTCCATCAAATATTAACCGAGATATTGCGCGGACAAGAAACTCGGACGGACAGACAGATGGACAGACGGACGGATGGACGGACAAAGCGATCGCTATATGCCCCCCCTCTAATTAGAGGGGGGGCATAATTAACACAGGTCAATACACTCTGTGACTTCACTACTGGTCAATATATCATTATTTTGAGAACAGTGAAGATTTTGATACAATCACTTGTAGAGGTTATAATTTATAACTTCTGTAAGTTGGTCCCCTGACCATCCTGACTGTGGTTAATTAACACATATTACATTAATACACCAGTGTCACCATGGTTACACATCAGTACCATGGTTAATCCACTGTGTTATACCAAAGTGCAAGAAAATGGCTTATTAATTGTTTGGGGTGTAATGACCCATACATTCTCATGGCATCAGACTGTACACCTCCTATTGTCAGATATACCCTCTGATTGCACAGGGGTTAAAATGCGTCATACAGCTTTTGTACGTATGGCTGTTGGCCAATCAGCATCGTCCGTTGCTAAATGGAGCAGAAGATTATCTCAGGATGTCAAAGTTTAACAAGACATACTGTGTGCTTTTGTTAAATAGTTGCTCATCAAACTTGTCCATTTTTCTATAAGATGTACTGAATGCACTTTACCTGTGTCGATCAATATCAATAATTACCTAATGCACATCCAAGCCACGTTTTTTAATACAATGTAGCCAGAGAATGTTACACCGAACGTTTAGGAGGTTACAAACTCTGACAACGGGAGAATGTGACCCATACTGCACCTTTAACTTTGCCAGCATACTCGCATCCAGAAGAACATCCGCTGGTGGACTTATGCGCACCTGAATCAAATAAAAACCAAAAAAGAAAATGATAAATGTACTCATAAAGTGATATTTTCAGTAACCGCCCTATTAATAAAATCCAAGCCTGAAAATAAGCACCTAATAAACCCCTGCAAATCAGAATGAGATAGCCCCTAGTCATATCGTGGGTTAAAAGTTCATGGTATGTACCATATCCTCTGATGGGGTGATAGGTTAATGTCCTGGGGATCGTTGCACAAAACTTGCGTAAGTTACGATCGACGTAAGGACTTACACCTGCGTTGCGCCCACACTACACCCGGCTCTACACGCGTTTCACGAACCTGGCGCAAGGCAGACGTAATTACATCAACATTTACGCAATGCGTAAATTTCAGATTTTTGCCTCTGCAATAAATATCACTTGGAATTTATGTTTAATTAGTATTCGATACAAGGTTTCGACCAGTGTGCTATAATCACAGCCGACAATGGACTTTGTAAATATTTAACCTCGATAATTACACGTCAGAGCAATCTGCGTTTGAGGCTAAGGATCGTAACTCTTGTATTCGCTCTTTTGTGAAAGGAGGTGCGAAATACTGCACATGTCATTGTCTTTGAGAGATCGTATGCTAGGGAGAGAAAAAGTAAAAGAACGACCATTTTCTGACTCCAAAAGTATTGTACATTTTATCAGATACATAAAATTTGACAACTACGTCATTAGATTAATCTACTACAGGCATGGTTACATGCAAGCGAAGTTGCGCTCACGCTAAGCATACTCTCGGGCAGACTTAAAGTTACGAAATAACTTACGGCTTTGCGTAAATTTAAAGGCTTTGTGACACAGGTCGGCGTAGCTACGCTCACGCTAAGTATGACTTACGCACGGACTTAGGCTTACGCACAGTTCGTGCAACGGTCTCCAGTACCTTATTTCCAGGCTTAAAATCAGTGGATTTCCTCACACTAAAGTATAGACTGACTGGTCATAATCTGAGACAAAATTTGAAATTATTAATTAGTGAATTTACCACACATAGTCAATCACTTGACAGTTTGGATAACGAACAATGAAATGATTATACATGTATGACATTTCGGATACATGTAGCTCTCTCTCAAACACAATAAGATATATATTGTTATCAGGTTTGATTTAATCGATGATCAATACAGGATATGATTGACAGCTAGCACTGACTGAAAGACATTTAAATAATTTTGATACAGATAAATAACCTAAAATATTTCATCACGATCATGATGATAGTAACAATGACATGTACATCTTACCGCATCCTTGCCCTTCTTGCTCTTCAACTCTTCAATGTGATGATTTATAGCCACAACCTCGTAACCATCTGGAAGGAGAATACAAGACTGCATAATGAAAAAAAAACAAAACAATTGAGCTAAGATTGTCTGCCACAGATCAATCAGTGAGCCCTGCACTGTGCTCGCTGGAAACAACCTGTGTTATTGTGCTGGTTCTTACTCTCGTTAGCATTACCGAAGTTATAGCAAGATACATATTTTCATTCTGAGGGTATAGCATGATAGTACTGTTACCTTGTAAAGGGATGTCCTTTTGGATGGGAATGCCTCTGCTCAAGAATCCATTTGTCATATTTGCGATGCAAAACAGAGACTCTGTATTTGGTGAATTTATATAAGAATATTTTATGTAGATTACCAGGCATAAACATAGAAGATACACATGTATAGTAATAAATCCAATGATATATGGTGGATTCCATGAAAAACTATACCACTTTCCGTCAAATTGTCCGTCTCACCGAAAAATGACGTTTGCAACATTAAAAATGTTAAAAAACTGACTTTGTGTCTTGTACTGTGTTTGCTAAACCCACAAATGTTGTGTAATGTATGCATATCTGAATATAAACAGTTTTACACTGCACATTTCTTATCTGCAGTATAATAGAGAGACAGAAATGTAAATGTTACTAATGTTATTTGTTCTAATGTCATATGTCCGTCCAACTTTTTTTACAATATTTACCACAAAACAAGTGTCAATTAAATTATTCAATTACAGATTTACAGTGGTACTAGCTTGACCGTATTGAGATATATATACCATTGCCAGTGTATTAAATGTCATTTCCGTCCAACTCCCGTGACGGAAATGACATTAGAAATATTTTGAAAAGGCTCAATCTTACAGCATGGGTGATGACATACACTGACAATGGTACAGATACATCAATATGCTTGGCCTAATTCCACTGAGCATATGCAAGTGCTTCTGTTATAAGAGATTTCTTGTACATACATGGCAGTGTGACTAACGTCACAGGACCTACGAAGTACAGTAGGCATTAGGACTCGAACGCGAACTGAACTCTTGGAAATCCCCACCCCCAGTTGAAATCCTGCCTATATTAAGATGGGCACCGCCCAAGTCAGAATCGCCAGTGATTTTCATCAAAATTCACCAGAAATTTTCATCAAAAGTAGGTCAGCTCAGAACTTGTTGGTAACAGTCTCCCAATGCGCCTTCATTCCAAAATAGATAACGATCGCCGATTTAATTTTACAATTTTTTAATTAAAGGAAACAGATTGAATAATATAGGTTCAGTAGATTTCAAGCTTTACGTGTGAAATACATTTACATCTCTTTAATGGTTTTCAGTGCCCTTGTACAGGATCAAAACAACTTTTTGAATCACATTATTTTCCCAACAATACAACAAATTTTTATATATAGTACTATAGTACAAAGGTAGCATTTATGTAGTTTACGGTAATTCAACTCAAGACCAACACCTTCTATGCACAAGATTCTATGTCATTCTCCTGAGCATAACCGGTACAAAGAGGAATAAATAGCGTCTCTACAGCACGTTGTTATCTAGATATATGAGACAACACATTTTGGGCATCGGCAATCTGATGAATGTACTATTCCGGTTTTCTTGTTTCACATTATATTCTATGGCGGTTGATCGGTGATTTTCTTCATTGATAAACGTTAAACCACCTGAGCTTCGTTATGGAAACAGCGCTGATTGTTTGAGGGTATATGCAGTACTTAACATTAACCTCAGGGCCATGTGCCATACAGTGGGACAGGGTATTTTTAGCTGTGGGTAATTTGACCTGAATTTGAAGGCTCCAGCCTGGTGTGGCCAATGTGAAATAGGATACACGTTAAAGGCTACAGTTTACATACACAATGTATATCTATAACAATATACTGAAGTGTTAATTATCAATCTAATTTTAATCAGAATTATTTCAGATCAGAACTTGCTGGTAACAATATGCCCTAATGCACGTTCATGCCAAAAATCAAGGTTCTAATGTCAATGGTTCTCCTTATTTTGCCGACGAAAGGATTCGGATGGACTGACTGACTGACTGACTCACTCATTACCGGACAATTTGCGATCTGTAGCCTACTTCGTAGGAATATACAAAATAGATTTTGATGGAAAATGACATTAGTAACACAAATGTTACTAATGTCATTTCTGTTTTGTTCCGCTAAACTAAAAACTGTACAAAGAATTCATAGGGGCACCTGTTTCTTTTCATCTTATGCAATTCATTGACACATTTGAGATAATAAGGTACAGGGAACATTGTTTGTTTATGATGTTTTCCAAGTTATTGGTCTTACTAATGTCACATGAGCAGTGTGACTAACGTCACAGGACCT